>CANXYC011683316.1:0-26456 GCA_948193065.1 Aleurites moluccanus
CATCAAAGAAAAGGAGGAGAATGTTCGTGATATTCCTTAGCTGCCGCAAATTAAGAAATCTGCAACTACAACTAAAAGCCTATTTTATAGGATTAGTTATTGATTTATTTTTATGCTCTGTTTTTTAGTTCTATTTTAATGTTATTTTACCAATTCTTTTGTTTTTTTGTTACAACTCTGTGTATTTAAGCATCATCCATCAATAAAATTCTGTGTGAGTGTTTTTCAACAAAAAAAACTTCTTTTAATTCAACAGTTTTTGAAATCTAGTATGGAAGAAGATTATGGATAAGATAGTTATGTAACAATCAGTTACAGCTACTTGTCAATTATCATCATCCTTTTTAGTATTCAAACTTTGCTTGATCTCACTCTTGTTATTTTCTAGTGGATTCAGCTAGAGGTACCTAATTAGAGTTTGAATGGTTGTCATCAAGAAATTTGTCCTTGCTGCAAAGAAAAAAAAAAGTTCTACAGAAATTTCAGTACTTAGAAGAAATGAAAAAAGAAGACTGATAGTCTTGCACCTCTTGTCATCATCCATTTCAATAGACCATTAGAATGACCAATCCACCAGTGCTACTTATAATCTGTAAGTTGAATAAATGAGATGAAGAAAACGAGAGGAAAAGAAATTGATAGGAAATAACTCAAATTACTAGCTGAACACCCTAGCCAATGATGTCGCCATTATTGACTTCCTAATTACTAGTAATAGAAAATTCTAATTGGTCGCTGAAACAAAAATGGACTTGCCAGTAATTAACATATTCCATTTTCAGGATTCTTCATTGTTCTTTGAATCTGTCTCTGAAGTTTCTACCTGAGCTTTGCTGCATTTCATATATCTTCAGCTGTAGAAAAAAGACAATTCAAAAATATAATTAAAATTACTTAAACTTGTCAGGAACAAGCTTATAAGAGAATTGAAAGCAAATCTCTCTGAAAAGAAATAGACCAATTTGTAGCAAATGATAGTGAAAGGGAAAGGGTAAATACATTGAGTTTTCTCTTACATCGTATGATGCCCATTGTTAAAGCTTCTGCCAGAAAAAAAAAAAACTTCCCTAGGGATGAGCAGCTATAGATATTTGATGTGGAGGAGACAGCTTTGAGTTTCTGGATCATTTGGAGGAGGCTAACCTTAAACTTTTGGATCATTTGGACAAGTAAAAATCCAAACGAGACTCAAAATAGCCTTATATTTGGATAAAAAATGAGTTACGGAGCCCATTTTATATCAAAAAATATTGATCTCCAAGCTCTGAGGCGCTCATTCCTCTATTCGGATGAGCTCGTTTGAGCCCAAAATCCTTTATTTAAGTTGTTAGTGGTTCTGTTTCGATTTTGGGTTTAATAACTTTTGTTATTTAAGGTTTCCATAAGCAAATATAAGCCTCCTATATGAGCTACTTGATGGGATTTTCGTTTAATACAGAATTATTTTACCATAAAAACACTGCATTAATATTTCTAGTACTTTTCACTTCTTTGAAACACTCATTAAGAAGCTTTTTTTACACAATCAGCAAACACATGGATGTTTCTCTGATCGGATATAGATTAAAGTTTGATTTTATTGCCAGTAACTTTGTCTGGTTTTCTACTGATTGCTTGCTCGCCTTCAATAGCTAACTCAACTAAATTTGTATAGTCCCCTGGCGGTAGAAGCTCACCAACATTACTGTCAAGCTTAGACAAATTTCTTTAGTCAAGTGCAGGTGCCTGTCTTGCACCAAGTAGCAGAAACAGGAGTCTCCATACTTAAAATCTATAGAACTTTTATTCATAATATTCTAGAATCCTCTTGTACTTAAATATTGTAAAGGAAGTATAGGCGAATATTGAAAACAAAAAAAATTAAATCTTACACAAAAATATATGTTACCAAATGAAATATGATTCCTCAATATTGATCAAACAGTTATCTGTAGATTTTGCTGATGCATTTTGGTCAAAACAATTCGATATTTCAGATCATGCAGAATATCAAAGGGCAGTATGCTGCTTTTATTCTCATAGACATTTTGTGAGACATGTCTTACATAACTTTTGAAGTGTGGAGCACTGTTTCCACACTGAGGTTGGATTATATAACAGATTCACTGTAGAACTCGGAGACGGTTGTGACTTTTTTGTGTGAAGTAGTGATATAAGCACAAATAATCAATGTAGTAGTGTGGATCTGTTCCACAAATATGGATTTTCATGCTCTCATTTACAATAATGATAAATCTGATTCACAATGGTTGTAATAAATTCAAACTAAACATACACAGTTCTGTTGAAAGTTCACTAACAAAGAGATTGAGAAAGTAGAATAATCAAAGAATGTGTCTCATTTGAGAAATTGAATAATTTAACGTACATGGAAATAATTGTTTCTAATCAGAGAATGAATTCCTAGAAACTAATGTACAATATATACTCTTGAAATTTTTCGTCCACTTGCAGATCTTCACTTCATGTTTCAGTGAATAATAGCATGAAGATACAAACAAAGCCTATTTAAACTGCAAAATATTATGCTAAATTCTTGCCAAATGTCAATAACTAGGAGGAGCTCTGTAATATGATGGCATAATTACAGGGAAGAACATTTGTCTAACTCCTTCTGCCTTCACTATGGGAAAAATAATACTTGATGCAGCCTGGAGAATGGAACACACATTATAAGGATGGTCAAATCATCTTTGAGGACAAATAAATTTGATGCACAAAAAACAAAAAACTTTATGTGAATGATTCATTCCTAAAATCATTGTATTGTTATCAGTGCTACTATAAAAGAGACGTACCGTTATCAACCTAGCACTAGTCCAAATGCTTTTTGGTGAAGGAAATGGAAGTATTAAGCGACCAACACCATATATTGCCACAGCGAAGAAATGTAGGACTAAGCTTAAAGGACGAGGATTTAGGCCAGAGAGAAGAGCTATTGGTCCATTTGAAAATACACCTCCAAGGCTCAAATAGTCAAAACATGCTTGCCGCATTTCATTCCTTGCCACATTAGTTGATGCAGAGAAAACTTTGTAAAGTGCACCAGCCAATGTATTTATTGTAGATGCCATTGGCTGCACCAGAACAAGATAACCCTACATGCTTAGTACTGCTTAACAATAAGATTATTATGCAAATGAAAAACCTTTTCCATTTAATACGGGAATGTTGCTTACTTTTCTAAGAGTATAAAAGGATTCAAGGTATTTGCAGAGTGTAGATGCATCATTTAGACAGTATAGAGGTCTAAGAAGGTCCCGTAATAAAACTATATCAGAAAGTGCCACTGTCATTCCACCTCCTGTCAAAGGATGTCGCATGTTGAATGCATCTCCCAGCAAAAGTGCACCTGGAGTTGGGTACGGAGACGCTGGCATGCTTCTGTTTGGCATTGTTCTTATATTTCCTTTCTCAATTGCAGACATGAAAGCTGCATATAGCTCAGATGGAATCTGGAAGAGACAAGGTTTTCCAAGATTGAGGTACAACACTAGCAAGAGACAGATATTAATAGCACATTCTATAAACACTTAACTAGTCTTTCATGTTAGACAAAGTATCAATAAAAAAATGAAAGCAACAAAGGCGGCTAAAAATGAAAACACTAATTAGATCCTCCCAGAAAACATGATTCAAGGTTGGGAATGAATGTTCTGTTTTCATAAAAACACAGCTGAAAACACAAATTTTAGGCTGTTCTTTTCATCTCATGTATTTGGTTTCAAAGTATATTTATGCTAGAATTAACCTAAAATACTTAGAACTCATCTCAAGAAGAATTTAATACCTGCTGAGCAACCACGCTTCTCAAATATTTTGCCATTTCGCCATTGGAGATGGAGGGCACTTTTTGGCCAGGCACATCGACTAAGCAACGTACCTCGTTGCTACTGATACGATAAAACAAAATGGGAGAAGGATCAGCTAGAACTACATGTCCATGATTTTCATATGGAAGATGACAGTCCTCTAGAACCAAGGCAACAAAACAAGAGGGGATATCAACCTGCAGAATTGTTAACAACCTTCATTAATCTCAACTGAAAAGAAAGAATAAACTCAAAAAGTGCTAAAAAAAGCAAATTGAAACCATACAGTAAGATAAAAGAAAATTATTAATGGAATTGCTTGGTTAAATTAACCAAACAGATCATTTAAATGAGAATCTTCACCTTAGGTATGCAGAGTGTCCGCCTCAAGTTTGAAAAACAACCATCACATACTATTGTAAGGGGAGCATGTGCTGTCACTTCTTGACCAGTTTTGGTTTTGTAAAGCACCCCTTTAACAGTTCCATTTTCTTCAAGAAGAGAGGTCACCGTTCCTTGTTCCAATCTTACACTGTATAAAAGATCAAGAAAATAGATGTATAAGAGTTTTTTTTTTTTTATAGGAAATAAATTAATATTATTGAATAGTTGAAAGGTGTACAGCCTTTAATAAGAAAACATTAGTGAATCCATAAGCAAAGTAATTGATGAAACAAAAGCCCAAATGATATATGGATGAGATGGAACAAATCACTACAGCCTAACGAGCAAAATGTTACACCTCTCCAGCTAAAACAGAGACATAAGAGCAAAAGACGAGGACTCTCAGATCGAAGGCCAAATTCAAAGAAGCCAACCAGAAATACCAGAATATGGCAGAAAAAGCAAGTCAGCGAAGACCAGAAAAAACCCAGAGTTAAAACAGACGAGGGAACTCTGTCTTTGAAGCCCAAAGATACACCATGTTAAATAATCAAGTGCTGGAATGCTAGAAATACTTTGATTACTTCCAAGTTAAATACATCACCACTGTTAAATGGAAAATAAACAAAAGCAGAATATACATGAGGTGCAAATAAGATTACTTGGAAAGAGTTGCTGCCTTTTCACGCATTCTTTGTATGAAACGCCCATTATGGAAACTTCTTCCAGATATATTTGATTCGAAATCTTGCAGAGGATACGATAACTTAGTACTTTTTCCATTTTTGTAAATAGCATATCCAAACACTGGTTGAGCATCAATCTCTTCCACACAATCTACATCCACAAATAAATATACTCTCATGAAGATATATGCAACTGTTTGAGGGGAACAAAGTCAAAATTTCACTGATTGAATCAACACTAATTAAATAAAAACTTTAGTTTTAATAAATTTCTAAAAAAAGTAGTTGATTCTAAACAATTGAGGCTAAATATTCAAGAATTTCCTCCATACCTTCAAGTCCCAACTCAATCAATTTCAAATAACCACCAGGCTGTAGGAGTTCACCAACAATTCGGTCAGGCTCATTCAAGTCTCTCTCGATTACACGCACATTGCGTCCATCCTGAGATACAAAGCCAAAACAATGTTGAAGTCATACTCAAAAGATAGTACAACTTGACTTAATCTATTGATGTTTGTTCATCCCCAAATCTTTCGATTGATTTATTATAATCAATAGTGATCACACATGTTTACCTTGCCAAGAGCATAAGCAAGTGCTGAACCAGCAACACCAGCTCCAACAACGATTACATCAGGCGTTGCAGTTACCTCAGAGTGGCATGTTTCTTTTTTGGAGCTTTTCAACATTTGATCTTTGAAGTTCTTCAATGAAGCTCTTTTGTTCTTTGTCCTTCCTCCCCAGGTGTACCACAAAACAAATGCGCAAAGAGAAGCAATAATTGTTCCCATTACAAGCTTATAATCCATCTGCAAAGGCCAATGTCGAATGTTCTTAAAGGTGATGACACTATAACTTCTCTCCTGGTTTTTCTGGAGATTGATTGATCTTTGCTAAGGCTTTTCAAGTCAGAACTGCTTTTTCTTGCACTTCCAACAGATCTCAGGTGCCTTTTATAGCCTGTGTAGATAGCTCAACTACAATGGTGGTCAATGAACTGCAACGAAATAGCGTTTCTATGACTGAATAAGTCATTGCTGCTGCTACGACTGAAAAAGTCAGTCCGCAATTTAGCTGAATAAGTCAAACATTAAAAGTGTATTCAGCAAAAGGTTAAAAATATTTTCAAGAATTTCAAAACCATGGGAAAGAGAGCAGAAAAGACAAACAGAAACATTCTACATCAAGATCATTATTTTAATTTTGCAAACAGAAACAAATAAAAGAAAAGCCAATAATGTATGAAACAAAAACAAAAGAAAGAATAACTTCAAAGGCATAGATTAGACTATTTGACATGCAGTTTGGAGCAAGCAAATGTTGGGTCGACTTTCTTCTCCTCTGCTTTAGAAAATTAGAATGTACAATGAAATTTAGTTTAGAAGAACAAAATGAATATGACAATAAGTAATAGCTAACTTCTAAATTGCCATCGCCCATTTTATTTTACCATTAGTAATAGCTAACAAAATGAATACGATAATCAGTAATAGCTAACAAAATGAATATGGCAAAATGAATAATTACAAAATTTACAAGAATTTGCTACTATTCCCCTTATGATATCTATATACGTTAGCTTCTAACTTTGCATAATTGGAAAAATTAAAAAAAAAAAAAGTTCAATTCTTTATCACTAGTCATTATCCATGCCAATAGATAAGTATATATATTGGATTGACCCAATCTTCAAAACCCATTACTGGAAACTGCTACTTATAATAATTGGAAAAAGTATACTGCAGAAAAGAGTGAAAAAAATCAAGAATTGATAGGAAATGGCCAATTACTTGTAAAATTGAGGATTAAAATTGACAGGCAAAACCCAGATTACTTGTACGACACCCTAACTGAAAGCAAGACCAAGTCACATAGATACAAAGCGAGTTACTTTACCTCTTTGCACGGGTGTTGATGATGGTAAAGCATTCACTGCTGCTATCGGAACTGGTAATTCTTTGCACAAACCCAAGAGAAAAATAAACTTTTTTTTGTTGTTGCTTAATTACTTAAAAAATTAAAAATCTAAACTTTAAGGATTATTTCCAATTTTTAGTCTGTTATTTTATTTTTAACAATTAAATATAAATTTTTAAAATTATATCAATTTTAGCCTCCAAATAGTATTTTTTAACTTTAGCAAATTATAAACAATTTTATATTTTAAAATAGAAATAGATAAATATGGTTCTTATTTATATATAATCAAAAGAAAAAAAAAAAGATTTTGTTATTATTTTTAATTTTCAATTTGGTTGTCTTAATTTGCTATATCAGTAATTTGAAAAATATAATATGTTTGCTCTTATTATATGAATAAAAGAGAGAGATTTTTATTTAGTGTATTGAAAATTTGAATATTATTCTTCATTGAATTTTGCTTTGAAATTTTAACATAAAATTTTTTTCATTTTTGTTTTTTTTTTTTTTGTTTTCAAAAGAGTAGATTGTAGAAACATTGAACTGTCAGAAAAAAGCCAATTTAATTGATATTGGACACAAGATACTATAAATATGTTATTATCTTGGACTTCCTTTTGCCATATAGTGACATGCAATTATCAAATTATGATCAATAATTTTAACTTTTAAATTTAATCAAATTTTGTTTAAAAGTAAAACTAAATTTTCTTGATTTCCTAATATCATATGGAATCTTAAATTATTAAATAAATATACAAATTAATTTTTCTAATATTAAAAAAATTAATATCAATAAAATTTAAATTTAAATTTCACTCTTAAAATAATTTTACTTCACTAATAAGCTTATTCATTACACCAGTTAACTAAATTAAAAGTTAACATTATGTGGGTGTGTGACAAAATATTATGCAACTATTTACTTTTTAATTTCAAACAGTTTCATCATATCTATAACTATTAACAACTGTTAAATGTTAGGTAATTAAATAATTATTATTTATAAAAATTTAAATTTAAATTTTTTAAAAAAATTCATACTTATTTAAATAAAAATATTAAATTATTTTTTAAAAATAATATTTAAATAAAAAGAAAAATAATAATATTTATCTTTAATAATTATTAAACATATTAACAATAAAAAATTAATAATAATTTTATTAAATATTTACAATAATCAGCTATTAAATGATAATTAGGGATGGCAATGGGGCGGGGCTGGGGCGGGGGCGGAGGAACCATCCCCATCCCCACATCCGCCTTAGCGGAGAATTCTCATCTCCGTCCCCGTTTCACATACGAGAATAATTTAGTTCTCATCTCATTCTCGTTCCCCGCTTAAATTTTGTATTACTAAATTTGTTTATATTTATAAAATTCATAAATAATAGCTAAAAATATGAAAAAATTTATTTAAAAAATATTAATAAATTCAAACACACAAAATATCAACAAAACATAATTAAAATATAAATATTTTAATACATAAAAAATATTCAGTAATATTTTTTAATAAAACATTAAAAATTCAGCATACATTAAAGTATGAATACTTAAATAAATTTAATCTAATAAGTGTTTTTAATAAATTCCATCAATCGAATATATATATATATATATATATATATATATATATATATATATATATATATGTGTGTGTGTGTGTGTTATTAATTAATATAATTTTATATAAGAAATAATTAAATAAATATAATAATTAATTAAGTATAATAACGGGTTTCCACGGGGTAGGAAGTACACTCTCCGTCCCCGCCCTGTCTCCATTAACGGGGAAAAAATATTCTCCATCCTCACCCTCATGGGAGGATAAATCGGAGAATCTACACCCCGTTCAGAGTAAATTTCTACGGAAAATGAGGATTCTCCATCTAATTGTCATTCTTAATAATAACTACATGTTATAAATTATCAGCTACCAACTAATAATTAATAACTGTTATGAACAGTTAAACTAAATGAAACCTGTAAGTATTGAAATTCCTTGGCTCGACTTACCATATTTTCTTCCTTGTTTCATGTTGTTTTATAGTAAATTCCAAATAAACTTTTGGTTTAATCTACCATCTTGATGATGGCTTCAAGTTTAGACCCGACTCTTTTGTGAGTTTTTTTTTTGTCCTCCAATTTCATGGAAATTTGTTTATATTTTGAAGATTTGATGGTATGAGGAGAAAATCAATAAATAATTTTCTTGAAATCTCTTGACTTCCTTATATATCTATTATATCTTAACGTGATTACTAGTTCCACTTAAAATGAATCCGATGCTTTCATTAATTTATTGACTTTGAAAGTGATTTTGCTTGACTTATTCGATATTTAAATTGTTTCTAACCGGTTTATCAGTATTTTTTATAGTTATGAATTTCAATCGATTTTTGGTGTTGTGTCGTATTTATGGTGAATTTGTGACATCTTCGTATTTTCTCCTATTTTTTGATTTTGTTGTTGTTGAGTATATCTATCAAAATGTATTAGATTTTATATGGAAAAGGAATTTTAAATCTATTATGTTTAATGATATCATTGAAATACAATTTTTTATATATTTATTTAGGATGTATTTATTTTCTATTTAATGTAATATTCTCTTATTATTAAAAAAAATATTTTAAGTATTGATGAAAAAAAACTGGTCTCAAATTTTTATTTCTTTAAATTTTTTATCTAAAGATTTAAATACATATTTATATTATTTAAAATTAATCTTTTTATTTAAATGTATTTTACCAATTAAACATATTAAATTTTTGAAAACTAGAATATCAAATTTAAATTTTATAAAAAATGAAATTTATCTATTAAAATTTTTATAAACTGTTCTGAATTATTTAAAAATTCAATTTTAAAAAGCAAAAATCTCTTTTTGAAAGAGCAACTCATTTTTAATGCACTCATGAGAGGGTGACACGTTTAAATTTTCCTTTGTTAAAATTCATAAAAGAAAATGGCCATTTTTTGATTTAAATTTGATGAGATTATTGAAAAGAATAATTATTCTCTATTTATAATAGACAATATTACATTTATATAAAATAAAAAAAAAATAAAAAGGTGTTTTCACAACTGGGGAAAAATCAAGCATTGCAAAGTCTGACAGACCTTTCATTTGCAGAGTGATGAAGACAACATGTGACCTGTAGTAGTTGGAAATTGGAATGATAACAAAACAACTACAGCCACTCACTCTTTTTGGTTTCTAGTGATTAACTTATTGCATTTTCCATGGTTTTGAGATATGGTTCGAACTTTAAATCAGTAAGGAGTATTAAGCTGAGGGAACGAATTTTTAACAAATTTTAAGATTAAATGAATATTATGTGTGTTCCGATCCAAATTATAGATCAATTTTTGAATTTTTGGATTGAATTGGTTGGTTTAACAATTATGGTATTTTCTGCTAAACAATAATTATATTAATTACAGTAAAAAAAAAAAAAAAAAAACACAGGCTGAGATTTGAAGTTGTTATTAGTGAGCTTTATCTTCTAATTTATATGTATATTTAATATATGATTCGAGTCGTATTGACATATATTTATGATTCGATAAGAATTAATATAAATATAATACGATTAGTTTATAATGTTAAAAATTTAATTATGAACACAATTTATTAATAACATGATAGAATATAAATAATATATTTAAAATTTTAAATTAATTAAATTTTTATTTTAATATTTAAAAATTATCAAATTTATTAAATTAATTCATATTGATTTATATTATTACATAATATATAATTAGACATAAATTTATAAAAAATACTAAAAATAATATTCATATATAAATATTTTATAAATTATAAATATATTAAATTAAATATATTAACATAACACTATACATAAATATTAACGAGTAAATGTGTCACTTTCAAATTAACAGGTCAACAAGAACACAATATAATTTTTTTCATATGATTGACATGAAATTGACACTACCATAATAACTTTTTAATTTAAACTCGTTAATTTTGTGTTGAGGTTGTGTCTTATTATCACGTCGTGTCTAATATTATTGGCCTAAGTAAAAATTAATTTATGGTACTATTAAATTATATTAAATAATTTAATTAATTAAAATAAAATAAAATAATTAATTTTGAAACGAGTGATTCTTATTTAGATTCAATTTGTACGATTTTTTTTTTTTTTTGGGATAATCTTATCATACAAAAATAATATACTTGGAATTATCTTATTACTCAAAAATATCTCATATTATGTGAGAATAATTTCATGCAGGCTGGAATTTATTTCATGAGAAGGAGGTCCACGTAGACCCCACCTAGGGAAGAACTTTTCTTTTTGAAGCAACTATGTTCTTGTCTAAACCAAAAGTTTGGGACAATACTATAGCTAATACTTCCTCATCTCAAAATCATTAAGCTTCTCTTCATTTACTGTTTTCATTTGTAGAATCAAGATGAGCACAAATAATACTCCTAAATCTTGCCGGCTAGAAGGGAAAGTGGCTATAATAACAGGAGGAGCTAGTGGAATAGGAGAGTCCACTGCAAGACAATTTCTCAAACATGGAGCCAAAGTCATTATTGCAGATATTCAAGATGAGCTTGGCAATAATCTTTGCCAAGAACTTGACTCATCAGAAAAAACTCTCTCTTATATCCACTGTGATGTAACTTGTGATTCTGATGTTCAAAACGCAGTCGATTTCGCCATCTCCAAGTATAAAAAGCTCGATATTATGTTTAGCAATGCTGGAGTTGGAGCCAGTATGGGCTCAATTTTAGCAATAGAAAATGAAGATTTCAAAAGGACATTTGAAGTTAATGTTTTTGGTGCTTTCTTGGTAGCTAAACATGCTGCTAGAGTAATGATTCCTGCCAAGAAAGGTTCTATTATATTCACTGCGAGCAATCTTTCAGTTACTTCCTTTCAGGGTATGCATTCTTATATTGCATCAAAGCATGCTGTGGTTGGTTTGGCTAAAAATCTTTCTGTTGAATTAGGCCAATATGGGATAAGAGTCAATTGTGTCTCTCCATTTGCAATTGCAACTCCATTGTTTATGAAAAGTACAGGATTAAACGAGATGGAGAAGGAGAAAATACAAGAAATGATTTCGGGTTCGGGGAACTTGAAACAAGCTGTTTTAGAACCAGAAGATGTAGCAGAGGCAGTTGTTTATTTAGGAAGTGATGAATCTAAGTATGTGAGTGGATTGAATTTGGTGATTGATGGAGGTTATGGTCTTACCAATCCCTCTTTCGAAATGGCAATGAAAAGCTTCCTTTCTTGATCTTGATCAGACAGTCTTTTATTTGTTTTGGTTAATAAGTTAACTAGATCAAAATTATGTGTGGTATAATTGATTATAATTAGTCTAATTAAATAATTAGGAAGGTTTCTTTTAAAAAAATTATGTATGTAATAATGGCTTGATGAACAGGGGACGAAAACAGAGTCTCTATATTCTGCTTCTGTCTTTTGAGTTCAATATGTAAAAATTTTAGTTTGATCCTTAATTTTAGTCTTTTGAGTTCTGCTTCTGTTAATTGACAAATTACTTTGATGAAAAGATCATATTTCAAGTCTATTAATAAGTTGCCAACATGGGGTAGCACTTGTGGTAACAGCTCCCACAGATCATGGGGTTCGAGACATGGGATGGGGTTTATGGGTTTAAAATACCGTTGGGAAAAAAAAAGTCTATTAATAAATTAACAGTACTTCAGGAAACATTATTATTAAATTGTAGACTCATAATTATATTTGTCTACATCCAAAAACTGATGATTAAACAAGACAATTATTAGCGGGAGGTTATTTACTAGTGAGGTACTAGCTAGTTTTGTAACTCCCTAAAATAATTAAGGAAATTAAACTCAAAAAATCCCAAGTTGATAACCAAAATTATTGACATAACCAATAGAGGAAGAACCATTAAGCTCAGTTGGTTTGGTTTCAAAATCTGCAAAATGTCCAATACCATTTGACTCCAAAAATGGCAAATTATTAGAATTAGTAGACTCAATCAAAATCTTGTTGACTTGTTTTGCTACATTCTTCTTTAGTTCTTCCAATGCATCCCTCAAATGTTCTAATTCATGCAGCCCAAGTTCATCTATAGGTGCTTCCCACCAGCATTGGCTTTTGCTAGATTTTCTTATTTGGTCAAGTGTTTCTCCTTGCTTTTTTTCTTTTTCCAATTGATTAAGTGTACGAGTCAATTTTGAATTAAGCTCACGAACATTAGCATTTCGTTGAGCTTCGACTAATTGGTGTGTGATTGAGCTTTGAGGTGGATTTCTTGCAAGAAATTTCTCCAAAATAGAATCAACTTCAGGGTGACCAAATGAGAATGCTTTGTTTGCAGGGGAGAAAACTACTATTGCAATTTCAACACCGCAGAGTGTGCAAAGCTCACTAGCCTTCTTGAAAAGTCCAGATCGACGCTTTGAAAAGGTAACTTGTAAATGATTTTTCTTTGAAATTTTCTCCATTGCAATCTTTTGGCGACCTAAGCTTGATCTTTTCACCATTGTGGAGAAGTGTTAAAGAACTTTATCAAATGTTTAGTTTATGTTTTTTTTGTTAGTATAGATGTAATGCTTAGAGGGAAATTTATGAGATGTGGTATTTATAGGGCTATGAATTCCCTCCAAAGTATTGTTGGATAAATTTCATTTCATTAATTCAAGATTTGGAGGTTATATATAATCTTTTGCTTTTATTTCATGATTGTTATAGTATGGAATTAAATATACAAAGTTGGCATCCTAAAAGCAGCTATTAACACTTCAGTTGTTACACTTACAAAACAACAGTTACACTAACCTTTTCCTTGGGTACTAATTAATTCTTAATTCTAGTCTTAAATTTTAAGCTAAAAAATTCAATCTTATAATCCCCCTTTGTTCCACCAAGTATTTGTAGGTATATTGTCTATTGTTTCAAAATAAATACTATATTTTGAATGCATTGTCTTATTTTATTTTATTTTTTTTAAACCTCCCCATAGTCACATTGGACCGTACTAAATTCGGAATCGAAGAAGGTAAACCCACCAAAAACACATTGTCTTATTTAAAATGATAGAGAAACATTATTTTGTATTTATATTTATTTAAGCACTATCTGAATCAATTAGGTATGTTGACCACACAATAAATTCTGCTTGATTCCACATAATCATTGCATAATTTGATTAGCTAGAATATTCATGTTTCAATTAACAATAATTGCAATCCTAATAAACAAATCAACAAACAAAATTAAGTTGCAAGTTCTCTACCAATGAAAAGAATAAGAAAGTAGAAGAATGAATTAATGGTTTCTATCATTAAAAAAATTGAGTAGTTCAATGATACATGGAAAATACTTGTTCCTAATCAAAGAATGAGTTCCTAGAAAATTAATGTACAATATATACTGAACAAACCACTTTCCTGCACTAGTAGATTAAATGTCTGCTTCTTTTTCAAGTGAAGAACAGAATGTCTAATTTATCTATTGAAATTGAAAAAAATATATGGTCAAAAACTAGGAGGAGCTCTAAAATATGCTGTCATAGTTAGAGGAAAGAACATTTGCACAACTCCTTCTGCCTTCATTATAGGAAAAATGATACCTGATGCAGCCTGGAGAACGGAATACATGTTATCAGGTTAGTCAAATCATCCTGGTATAAAATTCTTAAGGAAATATATTATTTTCCAAATCAATTTTATTATAGTGACATTATGGAAGATACATACCTTTATCAATCTAGCACCAGTCCATACACTTTTAGGCGAAGGAAATGCAAGTATTAATCGACCAATACCATAGGCAGCGACAGCGAAGAAATGTAAGATTAAACTTAATGGGCGAGGATTTAGCCCGGAGAGTAGAGCTATTGGTCCACTTGAAAAAGCACCTCCAAGACTCAAATAGTCAAAACATGCTTGCCGCATTTCATTTCTTGCTTGATCAGTTGATGCAGAGAAAACCTTGTAAAGGGCACCAGCCAATGTATTTATTGTAGATACCATTGGCTGAACCGGAATGGAAAGCACCATTTGATTACTTACTAGTTCTTAATTAGTGCTGAAGCTAAGAGTCTAGTCTTTATGTTTGGTATGCAAATCACAACCCATGTTGATTAAATATGCAGTAAGTATAGAAAATAGTATTTTATTACCATGCAGATTGCTTTAAAAATCATATGAAAACAATGAGCATTTGGATGCCTAGAGATGAAAACTTGCACATAGGTTACACATGAGCACTGCTTACCTTTCGGAGAGTATAAAAGGACTTGAGGTATTTGCAGAGAGCAGATGCATCATTAAAATTGTGTAAAGGTTGAAGAAGGTTGCGTAATAGAACTATATCGGAAAGTGCCACAGTCATTCCTCCTCCTGTTAAAGGATGACGCATGTTGAATGCATCTCCTAACAATAATGCACCTGGAGTTGGATATGGAGAAGCTGGCATGCTTCTGTTTGGCATTGTTCTTATGTTTCTCTTGTCAATTGCAGATGTGAAAGCTGCATGTAATTCAGAGGGTATCTGAAACAGACAAGTAATGTATGAGAATTAATTCATAAAGCAATGAGAAGAAGAAATAATTTTTTGTGGTTAACATTATAAATGCTACCAAAAGTAATGCATAAAATTAATCCCAATAGTTTAAGCTTGGATTACATGGTCGTTAGTTGTCAACATTTGAGGATTTGAATTGAATGTGAAGAAAAATTAGATTTTGTGAAAAAAAAAAACAACAGTTCAAACTCCCCTGTTTTCATCTCTGTTTCCTGCATATCTTAATTTTTCTACAGCTTTTGATGCCGATGTTCAAATTTTTTTTTTGTCGTGACTAAGAGGATCTCCAAAATAGTTATAACATTTTATATAGTCTTGTAAAAGTACTCATGTGATGCAGACAAGCGAATAATGAAAATAACAAAGATAATGATGAGAATCTTAAAAGAAATGAAAAATGGTTTGACTGTTCAAAAGTTTTAAACTTTTCCTAATTGTAAATAGAGAAATTTCCAGTCCAGAATTCAGTGAATTTATGTATATGGTTTTGGAATGTATAACTGCTGGAACAAACGTAAAAATGCTAAAAGGTCACATTAAGTAGATTTCAAATTAAGTACCTGTTGAGCCACAACTGTTTTCAAATATTGAGCCATTTCACCATTGGAGATGGAGGGTATTTTCTGGCCGGGTATATCAACTAAACAACGAACCTCAGTGCTACTAATACGATAAAACAAAATGGGTGAAGGATCAGCAAGAACTACATGCCCATGATTTTCAAATGGGAGATTGCAATTCTCTAGAACCAAAGCAACGAAACAAGAGGGGATATCAACCTGCAGAATTATTTGTAACCTATGTTAACCTTAATTGGAAAGTGAGAGTCAACTCTTACTGTGCTGTAAGGAACTCACTGAAACCATATTATGGGAAAATTAATTTATGCATTGTAAGATCAAATAAGTTTAATAAACTAGCTGGGTTAAATTAAACAAATAGGTTCTTTATATCAGCATCTTCACCTCAGGTTTGCATAGTGATCGCCGCAAATTTGAAAAACAACCATCACAAACTATGGTAAGAGGAGCATGTGCTGTCAATTCTTGACCAGTTTTGGTTTTGTATAGCACCCCTTTAACAGTTCCCTTTTCCTCAAGAAGAGATGTCACCGTTCCTTGTTCCAACCTTACACTATATAAAAGATCAAGAAAGAGAATGAATAAGTTTACCAAAAGTTACACAAAATAAAGAGATATGTATCATATAATCGAATTCTAGCATATGTCTTGTTTGCTAACATGTTGAATTCATACTCATTGTTAACTGCAATGTCATTTTCTTGGACTAGAAATTAGAATATACATGAAGTAGAAGAAAGATTACTTGGGAAGAGTTGCAGCCTTCTCACGCATTCTTTGTATAAAACGCCCATTGTGAAAACTTCTTCCAGCTACACCTGATTCAAAACTTTGCAGAGGATAGGATAGCTTGGTGCTTTTTCTATCCTTGAAAATAGCATATCCAAAGACGTGTTGAGCATCAATATGTTCAGCACAATCTACATTACAAAGAATTTCTTGTCAGAAAGATAAGAAATTCAATGAATAAATTAAGATTCACTTGTTATTTGAATAAGTAATTCATGAAGAAAAAGCTATAATAGAATTTTCAACTCCACAATTTGATTTTTAATAATTGGCAGTGTTTTTGCTGAGTTTCTCATACCCTCAAGACCCAACTCGATCAGTTTTAGATAGCCCCCGGGCTGTAGGAGTTCACCAACAATTCTATCAGGCTCAGATAGATCTCTTTCAATTACATGCACTTGGCGTCCATCCTGCAGTAAGTAGCACAAACAAGGTTGCAGATCATACTCAGAAAAAATAAAATAAAAAATACTACCATAATTTATTCATCTCAAACTTTATCGAGTAGTTGATAACCCAAGAAATTCTTTTGGTGGTAAAAAACATGTACGTACCTTTCCAAGAGTGTAAGCAAGAGCTGAACCAGCAACACCAGCACCTACAATGATTATGTCAGTAGTTGCAATTATTTCAGAATCGCACATTTCTTTTTCTGGAGTACTCTTCAAATTTTCATCTTTGAAGTTCTTGACTGATGAATTGCTCTTCTTCTTTCCTCTTAAGTGATACCATACCATTTCCAAAAGAGAAGCTATAATCCCTGCCAATACAATCATATAATCCATCTTCAGAGTACAACGAATAATTCACTAAAAAATGGAATTAAACTTCTCTCCAAGTTTTTCTTTTTTGTGACTGAACTGACTGTTAATGTGCTCCTCAAACTAAGGGTTCTCTTTGTTGCATTTTGTAACAGAACACAAGAGCCTTTTATAGCCTGCATCAGCAGGTAATGATAATGTTAGTCAAATAGGATTAGTCAACAGGGAGCACTTCTTTTATCTAAGACTGAATTAGTCACATAGAATTGAATAATGAAAGGTTAAAAATAATTTCAAGAGTTCCAAAAACCCATGAGAATAAAAATATAAATAAAAACCGTTGTATCAAAGAAGCTAAGGACAAATGGAATAAAAACAAACCACAGAATAACTTCAATAACATGAGAATAGACTAAGACAATGCAATTTGGGACAAGCAATTGAAATCTAGTTTGGAAGAAAAGAATGAATAGATGATGATGGTCAAGTCGTGCCCAAATCAATATCCATTTTATAAGTCATGGTGTTGCTAGACCTCACACCTGTTATCTTTCAAATGAGTTTCTACATCATATGGAGTAATATAGACCTTTAAGCTCCATCATATGAAATCATCACTTTGAGGAAGCAATAAGCACACTTATTTACTAGGTGAATAGACCTTAGAAACCTCATGAATAATTGAGATTTCTAAACTGTAAACAGAACTTAAAAAATTAAACAGATCACATCTGTCAAAATAGAACCTTAGTTTTATATTTTGGCTTGTTCACTTGCTTCCATTGCCACAAGTCCTTATGCAAGTGTCACATACTGCTATAGCAGTTTTTGGGTAGCAAATCTTCAATTATACATTAGAAAAAGTAAAAAAAAATATATAAAAAAAAAGGCTTGACAACCAAAAAAATCCAAACATTTTTGAAAAATTACAACTGAACTCAAACCTTTCAAAATATACTATATTGCTCTAATATTAAAATTTTGTTGCAATTATATCCTTTTGATTAAAATAAAAATAAAAATTAGCCCACTATATGACAAATGTATCATTTTTCTAACAATTCATTACAAAACTCAACTCTATCATATCTCTTGGGTGTAGTTTTAACCAATGCAATTGTAAATAATAAAATAGTATTGGTGGGTAGGGACAAAGGTAGCAAAGGCTCAGGGGAGTCTTGGTCACCCCAATTTAAAAAAATTCTTTAAATTTATTAAAAAAATTTCTCGTGATCTATTAAATTTAATTTTTTACATAATTTTAGTCCACTCAAAATTAATTTTTTAAAAATTTTTACATAAAAATTTTAAATTTCGATCCATCCAAAAATAAATTTTTGGCTGTCCTTGTTGGCAGGGTCTATTTAAATATTGGGTACAATTATAATTTTTCGAAAATGGTTGATTTTTTTATTTTTTGTTATTAAATCTAAAAAATAAAAATACAAAACGATTGGTCGTTCAGATGATATAAATATATGATCAATCCGTGCTTTTCACGGCCCACAATTCGTTCTTATAACGACAAACAAATTCAAGTATATATGCGATGTCTTTAAGTGTTGCCCCCTTTTAAAGTTTTAAGTATATATAACTTGTCGTTTGAAGAAGGACCTCAAACATTCAAACTCTTGCTCTTATGTGCGACAAGTCGTGTCCGGACTGACGTAATCGTCATTGGGGAAGAAGAACCATACGATATTGTGTTAAGAGTTGTTCATCGATTATAAATTTAAAAAACCCAAACAAGTAAAAGAATGAAAATAGCATATCAAGTGCTCACATTTTCAGAAATTTTATGAACAGATACGAAAAATCAATTTCTTAAATTGGTACATTAACTAACTTCTATTTCAATTATTATAAATAAATAAAAAAGTTAATAGGTTTATATATATATATATATATATATATATATAAACTAGAGAACATTAAAAAATAAGTTTGGACTGGCATATTTAGTCCGATGGTTAGCTCATTTTTCAATTTAAACAAAGTTTTCGAGTTTATTTTTTATAACAAAAAAAATATTAAAGTTTACGAGCATATATATTCATAAATTTATATAATTAAATAAGTGTTAAAATCTATTTACATAAAATAAATTAATTTATACTAAATCTAATATCATTTACTTTAAAAAAATAAAAATATTATAAATTATAATATGAAGTTATGAAAATATACAGAAAGTTGGCATGGCTAATATTATTTTATATAAGTTGTGAATTCATTATTTCAATTTCTTTATTCTTCTACCTGTCATTTATGATTCTTATTTGTAATTATTCGCAAAATACACGAGTACAAAACCGCACTTGTTTTTTTAGGGTTTATAACTTTATTTCAATTGTAATTATTGTGTCTCTAGAGTGAACATGCGAGTGAGAAAATTTTTATTTATATTGAATATATATATTAATTTAATAAGATAAAAATAAATAAAAAAGATATTTATATTTTTTTACTTAATAAAAAAAATAAAAAAATTATATTAACTAAAATATTTTATCATTTATTGATTTAATATTTTTTATTAGATAAATCCTAAATTTTCCATGCAAATATGAAAGTATTTTATCAAAGTATTAGTAATCTTTTTTATTGAAGTATCAATTTTAACTAAAATGAAAATTTATGAGTAATCACAAGCGTGCAATGCAACTATTTTATACTCGCTCATCTTAATTACAAGCAGTGACAGAGTCAAATTTTAACTTCTATACATTTAACGAAACTTTTTACTAAAAATAAGAGAGTCAAATTTTATTAAAATTACACTAAAAGTTGTACAATTTGAAGATTAAGGGGTCTCGGCCTCCTCTTGGTCCCTTCTCTCTTCATTGACCATACGAATGATTCACGTAAAATTTGGTGTGCTTGTATTCTTCCCATGTATATTATTTTGCCAACATTTTATCCAACATTTGATATCAAATTCTTATCAACTAACAGACAAATTATGGTACGTTTGTAATTAACATCTTTTAATAAATTAGCCTTAATATCTTTTGTATTATTATTGTTGTGGGGAGTTTCATAAAACCAAATTAAAATAAAATTTGGAGTGATGAATCATGAAACGGTGTATTCAACAATTGTGGCTCTTTAACTCTAAATATTCGTGATGTATATACCAAATATATTAATCCAAAAGAGATTCTAAAATCTCCAAAACTAGTAAACAAATAAATTTAGCAACTGGCTAAAAAAAATAGTAAATATGGACAACTTTATTCTTAATACCTACAACATAGAAACTCATATAAATCCACACCAATATTATCATCACCTCTCACTTGTGTAGCCATGGCAAGAAAGAATAAGGGTCGTCAAAAGGTGGAGATGGTGAAGATGCCTAATGAAAGCAATTTGCAAGTAACCTTTTCAAAACGCCGGTCTGGTCTTTTCAAGAAGGCTAGCGAGCTTTGCACTCTTTGTGGTGTTGAGATTGCAATCATCGTCTTTTCACCAGGTAAGAAGGTTTTCTCCTTCGGCCACCCGAGTGTGGAAACATTGGTTGAACGTTTCTTCACCAGAAATCCTCCCCAAACCACACCCACTATGCAACTCATCGAGTCTCACCGCAATGCTAGTGTACGTGAATTCAATGTGCAGCTTACACAGGTATCATATTAATTAATTTGATCAATTCGACGTATATTCATTGTTTTCTTGATTTGAAGTTTAATTGTATTATTAAATGCTCCATATCATCAACCTGAGTTGATTCATTTTCTACACTTATAGGGTCATCTCAAGTCCCAACTATGGTTCAAAACTCAAATCCATTACCTACGGTTGATGAAACTAAAAATGCCAGTCTTCATTAAAATGTACTTAAATTGAAATAAATTTTTTTAATATATGGTATCATATTAATTCGATCAATTCAACATATAAAAACATAATATTTTTTGTTTTCATCATTTTCTTGATTTGAAGTTTAATTGTACTATCCTTACCTACTATATTATTAATGCTCAATATCGACTTGAGTTGTTTCATTTTCTGTGTTTAGAGTTATCTCACGTCTGAACCATGGGTTCAAAACTCAAATATATTCCTTAAGTTCCTTGAAAGAGAAAGAAATAATTAAAATAAAACTAATTGAAAAAGTCAGTTATAATTGAAAAATATTTAAATTAAAACAGTTTAACTAATGAGATTTAGTTTAATAGGATTAGGTCATCTCCAAAACTATTAGATTGCTAGTTTGAATCGTAATCACAGTCTAACCAAATATCTATAAAAAGACGAATTTTTATGCAAACTGGATGGCTCATGTTAACAGTTCTTTAAATTTAGGGCATCATGTGTTTGAAGATTCTCTTTTAATCATTTCTAATTTTTTTTTCATAATATTTGTGGGGTTACTTATACTAAAATTTGTGTAATGTAATTTGATTCTTTTTCCTAGTTTATCAAAAAAAAAGTCTAACCAAATAACTTGGATTTGTTTAGTAACAACCACTCAATATGTAGAGTAGAACATGCACAATAAACAAGGTCAAACCAATGAGCCTTTGATTTTATAGTTAGGGGGGGTGGGGATTTGGCCCCTTCAATTTTTTTATGCACAAAAATTGTATGCTTAAATTCGTAATAAATTTATACTAAATCATCATATAAAAAGAACATTTTGAAATTCAATTCAAACAAAAAGAAATTACTTAATTTATAATCCATAATAATCTTTAATCATCTTATAAAATTTCTTGATATAAGATAAATAAAAAATTGTAGCTTAACAATTATTTTTATAAAATTGCTTTAATAAATCACAGCTTCATACTAATTGCAATCAAATATACTAATTCTATAATTATAATTATAATTTATTATTATAAGCAATTCAGTATAATTTATAATTTGTTATTATTTTTTATACTAAATTTTACAATTATTGATGATTACAAGACTTTACAAAAATATTATAAAACAATTTATAGAAGCAGTTTTAGATTATTATAGATTATCATATAATTATAAACATAATTGTTAAAAATTATTATAAAAATGTAATTTAGTTCACTGATTTTTATACTGAATTACTAATTTTTATAAAAAATTTATTTACATTAATTGTATTGCTTATACTCAATTTTTTTAGAAAATTGCTTATACTGAATTTAGTTAATTAGTTTTGTTGCTTATTATTAGAATGAGAAACGATATATTATTTGAAGAGATATATTATAAATTTTTTTCCTTATTTAAATTTTGGACCCTCTAATATCTCTTGGCTCCCTATTTGTAATATTGAAGTAATCTCTAAGACTAAAAGTTTTCAAATTCAGAGTCTTAATCAGAACTAAATTTATCCAATTAAAAAAAAATTAGAAGTTCAAATATTGAAATACATTACTTTCAATTACAATTCATTATAGATTTAAAAAATTGCCCTAAAAAATATATATATAATTCAAAAAAAAAAGTACTAATCAAATTAACATTCAAGTTCAGGTGCTCAACCAACTGGAAATGGAAAAGAAAAGAGGAGAAGAACTCAGCCAAATTAGAAAGGCTAACCAAAATCAATGCTGGTGGGAGGGTCCAATTGATGAACTTAACTTGCCTCAGCTACAGCAATTGAGGATGTCGTTAGAACAACTGAAGAGGAACGTGGCAAAGCAGGCTGATAAGCTTCTAATTCATAATTCACATGCTCAACATTTTTTTGCTTCAGCTTCTTCTGGTGGAGCAGTTGTTCCTTTCAAATAAAAAAAATGGCGTGTTCAATCTAGACATGGTGCCTTATGGATTTAATAATAATGTTGGTTATGGACGTGGGCTTTATTAATTAATTAAGCTTTTATATGTTGTTTGGAGAAGTTGATAATAAATGGAGAATTTTTTAATATAAAGGGTGCAATATATACGTGCATTTTTTACTTATATAAATATTAGATATACATATTATAAATTCAGGTATATTTTATACTTTTATGAGTGCAAAATACATTACATTAAAATTTCTATAAATTAATATATTAAAATTCATGAATTTTATTAATTAAAAAAAATATTAATCAATCAAATATTAATTTAACATACTAATTCAAGTCGAGATTATAAAAAATTATTAGATAATAAATATTATTAATTTATTGAGTATTAATTTATAAAAATTTTACTGTATATCTTAATTAATAATTTTTTAAAATAGAGCCATCAAAACACAAAATACATATTAGAATAAATAGTGTATGTTACTATACATTATGGATACAAATCCCTAAAGTTATATTCTAACCTAAATTTTACATCTACTCATAAGCATCAGGATACAATAATAGAAAAATTATACAAATATACAATTTTTTTTATTTTTACTATTTCTTTTTTTTTTTCTTTTACTTTCACCATTTTATATTTCAAAAATATGATTTTTAATATATGTTTGGTATATGTCATATTTAAAAAAAAAAATAAAATTAGATATATAGTATTTTTGAAAGAATATTTTTTCAATAGTAAAAATAAAATTTTTTCCATTTTTTTATAAAAATCCCTTTAATAATTCAGCTCAAATCCTTAAATTTTTTTAGGAATATTATTTAAATATACTATTTTTTGAATTTTTTTTTTTCAATTTTACAGTTTTTTTTTTCATTTTTATTGTTTTTGGTATATGTATGGTATATTTTTGATGTATGTTTAGTATATATCGTATTTTTGAAAAAAAAAATTTAGATATGTAGTATTTTTAAAAAAAATATTTTTCTAACAGTAAAAATGAAATATTTTTTATTTTTAAGATATTTTTGAAAAAATCTCATTTTTTTTTGGATTGGGCTTGGGCTGGCCTACAAGCTGCTTAGCCTATGTCATAACTCCATAGCGTATGAATTATGAAAAGAAGTGAAATTGACAAAAATACAATAATTATTAAAAAAAAAAATTTGACACCCGATATGTCAGAAATGCAATATATATGTATTATCCAATTGAGAACTTCTATTGTTTTATGGTTACAAAAAACAAAAATTCGATTGTTATAGCGATCTATCCTATTTGTTGTCAGGTTCAGGCCTTCATGGCATGTTAATTGGATGAATTAGCACCATTTAACTGTTAAAGGCATCATCACTGTTATATGAATGTAAATTATTTATTCACCCATACCATTTTTTAATAACCAAAACAATGGTTTCAAAACAAAATTTTAATCAGTATAAATGAGATTTTGGAGTCAATTAAAGTAAAATAGAAGATCTGTTTTTATATGAATGTAGTGTTAGAGAGGCTTTGGTTTGTGGTTTGTATGATATAGAGGCATCTTAGTTAGGTGGTTATAAATCATTATAGTTGTTCAACGTCATAAAATGGGATGTTAATGTTTATATGAGTAAAGAGAAGTTGGAGAAGAAGAAAGAAAATTTTCTCCATAAATTTATTACAACTCTAATTTTTGTTTTTTTCCACCAGTGTTTTTCTATAAATTCTGGTTGTTTACTGTAATTTTTGTTTTTCTTTTTTCATTGTGTTTTCTATCACCTGGATCATTTATTTATGTTTTGACTGTGCAAATCAAAATATATTTTTGGTTGAATTATATTTTAAACCATATATATAATTTGTCATAATCTGTGTAAAAAATTAAATTTTAAATCATTATTAACAGTTGTTTTATGTGGAGATTTGTGTAATATTAAATTTTTTTATATATTTGTCTGGTTTAGTAAAATAATGAGTTTAATTTTAAACCATAAATAGTTTACCAAAATGGAAATTTGTGCTATAATTTTATATATATTTGCATTTGTGATGGTTAATGATAAAGTTAAATTATAAACACATAATTCAATCCGCCAAAATTAAATATATCTTTCAGCTCATAGGAATATTAGTTTATTTTAGAATCTAAAAATCTTATAATAGAAGGGGAATTCAACGTGGTTTTATTGCATAAGTTTTATATTTTTTTGGAGTAGAAAACCCTTTGCCAGTGCCAATGTTTGTTCCTAAGGATGAATAGTTTAAGGAATAAAAGGCAAAAACATTCCCAGTTTCAGTACAAAAAATAAAAATAAAAATAAAAATAGAAACACTCTCAGCCGGGAGAAACACCCTTGGAAGCCAGCATTTATGTTCATGTTTTTAAGCTCATTTAAGATGAAATATGGAGAAGGTTGTTACCATTGCCTATAAAGTGGTTACCAATTAAAGATTGTTAATTTCCCATGATTACTTGGTTGGATACTAATTAAATTTTTCTTTGTTAACTTGAATTGATCAAGTAGGTCTGCATAAAACAATGCCTAGACATTCAAGTATAGTGTACATTGGCCTACTGGCCATGTGTATATATATCTTTTCGATAGCCTCCAACAAGCTTTTCGGAGCCAATTCCAATCATTGATTTTAACAGGTTGCAGAACCTTCACTCAAGCCCAAATAATAGCTACAGTAATTAATTTGATTAAAATTGGCTTATATACAATAGTTCATTACAACATATATACACTGTCACACTACAAAAATTTTGCAAGCAATAAAGGAGCAAGTAGGGGAAAGAATAAATAATATATAAGATTTCAAAGAATATCGTTTGATTGCATGTGGATTTTTTTTTCAATAAAGAAAAATTCAAAAATAAAAATTTACATTACTTACCTTCAAATCATTCACTCGTCTCTCCAAATAAAAAAATGATTTTCTACCAAGTTTCATCGAATTTAACTTTCAAAATTTTCTTATTTTCAAATAGTTGGAGATCTGAAATATGTTATTATGGTTGTGCACAAGGATGAAATCAAGGGGCTAGGGGAGCCTTGGCCCTCCCAAAAATTTTTAAATATATATATATAAATTTTTTAATTGGTCTCAATATATATATATATATATATATATATATATATATATATATATATATATATATATATATATATATATATATTTTTATGAGCCAGCACAAAGATTTATATATATAATATAT
>CANXYC011683727.1:0-24060 GCA_948193065.1 Aleurites moluccanus
ACCAAAATCTAACTAAATCTTAATTTGAAATCAAAATTCAAAACTATATTAAAATTAATCTAATTTAAACAAAAACTAAATTAATTAAGTATAAAATAACACTTAAAATACTAATAAAAGAGCTTAATTTTAATGCCTAACAATTTGCTCCAAAACAAGTTGCAGGATTTCCATAGGGCTTCTGGTCAAAAAGTGAGTGCCTCTAAGATGCGTGTTCTTTGTTTAAGAAATCTTCCAGTGCTTCAGCAATGTGCTTTGAGTCATCAAATGGGTTTTTAGAGAAAGAAGAATGTCAGAAAGTATTTGGGAATGAGACTTATCTAAGGACGTGTTATCTGTCACACTTATGCAGATTTGTTGGTTAAGATTGATGATCGCATAGCTGGGTGGAAGGTTGGGTGGCTTTCTTTAAGTCAATTCTTATTCTCTTCCTGCTTTTGCAATGTAGACTACTCGTCTTCTAGATACTTTATGTGATGAGCTTTATAAGAAGTTACAGTAATTTATTTAGGAATCGTTGGCTAGCACTCGAAAAACTTATTTAGTAGACTGAGATGTTATTCACAGTTCTAAGGATTGTGGTGGGCTTGGATTTCATAAGCTTAGAGATCAAAATGAGGTATTTCTTATGAAACTTGCATGGAGTGTTATTAGTAGGCCTAATGACTTGTGGGTTCAGGTTCTTAGGGCGAAGTATGGTTCTAGTCCTTAGGATATTATAACTGTTCGAGTTTCTGAAGTTATGTCACATCAATGGCGTGGTATTGTACCTGTTTGGTCTAAGATCCAAATTGGTCTTCGGTTGTGAATGGGCATTTTGTTTCTTTTTTCCATGATAATTGGTTAGGCACGCATCTTCCTTTGTCGGATGAGGTTTTGGAGGGTACAATGGATCTCACAATAGTACAATGTGTGACAGATTTAGGTAGTAAGCGGAGTGGTATTCTGACTTTGCTTTCCTTCCAAGATCGGCTACGAGTTGCAGTTATAAAGACACCTTTGAATATGGGATCTCCAGATAGCATGGTTTGGGGTCTCATAACATCTAGTGAGTTTACAAATTCTTCAGCTTATGAACTTCTTGGTGAGATGCAGTCAATCCCTAGTGCGTTTTGGAAACGTATATGACATTGGCCATGATTCATTTTTTTTAATAACTGTGTGCACAAAATGCTTTTCTCACTAATGCAAAGCGAGTGGCTAGACATATGGCTACCATTGGTACTTGTGCCCATTGTGATGATGGTATTGAGACAATGTTGCATGTAGTGCGTGATTGTAGTTTATTCGGTCTATTTGGCAGAACCTTGTTCAACCCTAGTTTTGGGACTGATTTTTTTATTTGAGTTTGCATGATTGTTTTTTTTTAGATTAAGTCAATCAATAGGGGGTGGCTCTGGTGGACATGTGGCGTATTTAATTTGGGGTGAAGGCGTGGTTAACATAGAAATGGCGTAATGATCTGGTGTTTAATGGGGAGGCCAATCTAGCTATTACTCCAATTGAGTCCATTCACAGTTTCTCGCAAGACGCTTTTACGACGAATCTTGTGTTTTCGTCGGTGCGTGGTGCTTCATCTTTGTATTCTCAGACTATTGGTTGGCATATGCCAAATGAGGGTTGAATTAAGTTGAATACTGATGGTGTTCGTATGGCGGGATTGGGTGCAGTTGCTGCAAGTGGTTTGTTGAGGGACACTGCAGGTAGATGGTTACGTGAATTTGTGCATCAAATTGGCATTTGTTCGTCCAATGTTGCTGAACTTAGAGGTATTTATGATGGTCTCCAACTAGTATGGAGATGGATTACAAAGAGGTGGTGGTTGAGATTGATGCTAAATTCATTGTTGATCATCTTCAGTCGAATTCATGTTCAGTTGGGAATGTCAATCTTGAAGCTTTGTTATAGACTTTATTATAGATGAAACAATGGGAGTAGGAGCTTCAGTTCACTCATACATTGCGTGAGCATGGGCGAAACTAAGAGGGGATTAGGAGAGCCCTGGTCCCCTTTAAAATCTTTAAAACATATATATATATGTGTGTAAATTATTTAATTAGTTCCTCTAAATTTTTTTTCTTAGTCCCCTCTAAAATCTTTAAAACATATATATATGTATTATAATTTTTTAATTGGCAACCTAAATTTCTTAATATAGTCCTCTAAATTGTTATTATATTAATTTTGACTCTAAAATATATATATATATATGTATAAATTTTTTAATTAGCCCTTAAATTTTTTTCATTTAATTTTCTTATTTATTATTATATTAATTTTGGTCACTGTATAATTTTCTAATTCCACTCTTATGTGTGAGGAAAATCATTGTGCGAATTGGTTGACAAATTATGCTTTCCAGGGACTTTTAGGAGTTCAGATGCTAAATGCTCCATCACCAGCTCTCCAACTTTTTCTTTTTAATAACCTTACAAAGATTGAATGGATTAAAGGCTCTTAGTAATCTTTTGTTGTTTTGCATGTCATTATTTATAAAAATAAATTTATTCAACTAAGACCAACTGTAATAGAATGTCTTTTCTATGAAGTGGTACCCACTCACAAAATAGAAAGTGATAGAATGTCTTTTCTATGAAGTGGTACCCACTCACAAAATAGAAAGTGACGCTTCCTATTCACTTAAATCAATTAATAATTATTATGTAAATTAATACTCGACTTTTTTTTCTAAAAAAGAAAAAAATTGATGCTCGACTTTTCAATATCCAGCAGACAAAATTGAAAGGCATTTTTCCTACAAAGACAGTGTAGATGCGTTGAATGATCTGATAGATAATTGTATACACCTCCTTTTTTTTTTTTTTTTTTTTTTTAAATAGCCCTATTTTATTTTTTATATATATTAAAAAATTTAATTATTTTTAATTAATTATATTAATTTTATCATTTTTTAAAAATATTTATATTTAAAATATTTTTATTATACACTTCTCAATATTTTTTATTTTTTAATATTTATAATAATTAAACTATTTATTTTATTTGGCCTATAATATTAATCATGCGTTTAATAATTTATCACCTAATAAATAAGATTTGAATTTAAAAAATTCTTATATTATAATATTAAAAGGTTATCTTATTAAATTTATAATTTTAATATATAAAAAATAAAAATATAATTATATATATAATGATAATAATGTGAATTAATAAAAGTATAAATTAAAATTTAAAAAATAAAGTAAATTAAAATAAAATTATATTTTTAAAATGGGAGAGTATATATTAATATTAATTTTAAAATTATATTACATAAATTACAAAATAGTGTGTTACTTAATACTCAAATTTTCACGCATTTAAGGTAGAAGTAGAACCAAACCATAACAAGGGTTGTAAATTAATTTCATTAAATAATGGTGAAAATAATAATATGTTTAATAAAAATTAGGGTAAAATATTATTTAATTTTTAAAATTTAACGAAATTAATATTTAAATATTTATATTTTTAGAAAATAATTATTTGATTTTTGAAGTTTCATTTCAATACAATAATTGGTCATTTTATCAATTTTTTTAATTTTTTATTAAAAAATTAAAAAATAAATTAAGATAAGTTATTTTTCCAAAATACCCTCATCTTCAACCTCTATATTTTTTCCTTCATTTTCTTTCTATTTTCCTTTTTCTTCTTTTCATTTTACTTTATAAAAAAATCACATTCATATTTTTTTTTCTTTATCCTATGATTTTTTTTCGTGGTTAATTAATTATGTAAATTTTGGGTTGTTGAAATCAAAGAAAGTAAAATTTGTGTTTAGGTATTGTGATTAGTAAAATTATATAGAGAAATGATAATTTTAGTAAAATTTGTGTTTAGGTATTGTGATTAGTAAAATTATATAGAGAAATGATAATTTTATGGTGAAGAAAAATGAAAAAAGTTTGAGAATTTTAATAAAATGATCTGAAAAAGAAGATTTAATGAAAAAATGAGAGGTATTTTTGTTTTTATTTAACCGTAAAATAGATAAAAAAATTAATTATTGTGACGAAATCAAACGTGAAAACTCAATAATTATTTTTAGAAAATATAAACAAGTGTTAATTTACTAAATCTCAAAAATTAAATAATATTTTATCTTAAAAGTAAAATAATTTTTTTAACATCTATAATAATAATAATAATAATATGAATGGCTAGATAAATAATTGAATGACTTTGATTTTTTATTTTTTATTTTTGGTTACAAAATGAGGGCACAGCCCTAAAAGAAACTTAAATAACACAAGTACGCTGTCGGGCAACACAATTACTTTTATTAATCATAAATAATCCTATAAAATGTAGATATATTGAGTTTCAGTCATAAATATTAAAGGGAAAAAAGGAAAGTGATTCCATGTTTCCTATCCTTACAAAGACAAAATGTGAATGTGTTAATTCATACTTGACTTTTCAAGGATGGGAGAAAGAAAAATTGTCATGTAAAAAAAACACGTTGAGAGGACAGCCACCAACCACATAATCACAAGACGAAGAAGATAGAGATATCTGTGGTTAAATAAAAAAGAAATTATGTGTATTTTTTTTTTTTTTTTTTTGTAAAAAAAAAAATGAAGGAACAAATAAAAGAACAAATTGTAGATTAATCCTATTAGAGTGAGTGATAGTAAATATTTAGTTTTTTTTTAATTATAATGATTTGTAATTTAACTATTCAAATGAGTGATAGACTTGTATATTAATAAACTCAATTGCTTACAAATTTTCTTGATCAATAAAATTAAAAATTTCAATTGTATCAATAGAGGTTGATCTGGCTTTTTCTTTTTTTTTTTAGATTTCAGAGAAGCTTCTAATGTCACTTAGCCAATAGTTGTTTATAATAATCATGCTTCCGAATGACAATGAAAATTCTTTATTTTTTCAACTAACATTTACAGATCAGTCTTTAAACATAACTCAACTCAACTCAACTCAAAACTGAGCTTTTCCTTCAATGAGTCCTCTGTATTTCTCAATCTTCACCATTATATACTTAAACTTTGTATTTAATTCCATAATAACTTGTGCATCCAACATCCATTCTTCTTCTAATATTATCCTCAACTGTGGATCTAATGAGTCTCTGTCATTCAATGGAAAATATTGGACCGGTGATATTGGCTCAAAGTTTATGCCAGCAGATTATGAGACAACAACAGTATCTTCAGCTTTATCTCCAGTTAACGATCCAGTCCCCAAGATTCCATACTCTACTGCTCGCGTCTTTCGTTCTAATTTTAACTATGTTTTTCCTTTATCTTCAGGCTTCAAATTTATCAGATTCCACTTCTATCCATCTTCAAGTTACTCTGGCCTAGGCCACATCTCCCAAGCTCATTTCTCAGTGGTATCAGGTCAATACACTCTTCTCAACGATTTCAGTCCTTCCATTATGGCTGATACTTTACAATTAGCTTACTTTACTAGAGAATTTGTTGTTAACTTGAAGGAGAACCTACTGAATATCACTTTTATCCCATCATCAAAAAAAGCTTATGCCTTTCTCAATGGACTAGAAATTTACAAATTTCCCTCCAATTTTTATGATTATACATCTATTCACAATGAGCCAGCCTTTGAAATTCTTCATAGAGTCAAAATGGGAAGTGATAAAGATAGCGAGATATCCTGGAGATGGGAAGACGACTCTAGTTTTATTCTGGGTTCTATGAGTGGCAGTGACATTGGTACAACTGAGATGACAAAGGAACCTTGGATCTTGTCTGAGTATGCTGCACCGCGGAATCTTTACCAATCGGCCCAGACAATGGGCATTGATGATGCTATTAACTTGAGCTATAACTTGACTTGGACATTCCTTATCGATCCAGGTTTCAAATATCTTGTTAGGCTTCACCTTTGTGAAATTTCTCATGAGGTAACAGAGGTGAATCAGAGAGTTTTCTCTGTTTATATTAACAACCAGACAGAAGAGAAAAAGCTTGGATGTAATTGCTTTGGCTGGAGCACCATTAGTTGCAGTGTTCAAAGACTATGTTGCGAAGGTTCCAGAAGAGACTGGAGAGATGAGGCAGAAATTGTGGCTAGCCCTGCATCCAAATGCAGAATCAAAACCTAAATTTAAGAATGCTATACTAAATGGGGTTGAGATTATTAAACTTAGTGATGCGAATAACAATCTTTCTCCACATTTACAATCAAGGATTGGAAAAACAAAAAACAAGATTCCACTTAGAGCTGTTCTTGGAATCATTTTAGGTTGTTTTAGTGGGATTTTTATATTATGTTTCACAGTATACTGGAGGAGATGGAGAAAGAAGAATATCGATGAGAAAAAGGATTCGAAGAATATGCCTATGAAAGAATTATCCTGTCTCAGCTACCAATTTAGATTGTTAGATATTAGAGCTGCAACCAACAATTTCAGTGAAGCTATGGTGATTGGTGTTGGTGGTTTTGGTAAAGTTTACAAAGGTTCAATAGATGGTGGAATAACACAAGTGGCTATCAAGCGAAAACATCCAGAGTCTCGCCAAGGATTCCATGAGTTTCAAACTGAAATAAATTTGCTTTCAACATTTCGTCATATGAACATAGTCTCACTGCTTGGTTTCTGCAAAGAGAACAATGAACTAATTCTAGTCTATGATTACATGGCTTGTGGCACTCTCCGAGATCATCTCTACAAAGGGTATTATCCACCGTTATCATGGAATCAAAGGCTCAAGATTTGCATAGGTGCTGCTAGAGGATTACATTATCTTCATACTGGTACAAAGAATTCAATTATTCACCGTGACATAAAGTCTACCAATATACTGTTAGATGAAGAATGTGTGGCTAAGGTATCTGATTTTGGTCTGTCAAGATTAGGCCCCGTCACATCATCTCGCAGCCATGTTAAAACAGAGGTGAAAGGTACTTTTGGGTATCTAGATCCCGAATATTATCGAACTAGAACACTTAGTAAGAAATCAGATGTTTACTCTTTTGGTGTGGTGTTGCTTGAAGTATTATGTGCAAGACCAGCTGTGGTGGAAGAGGAAGAAGAAAAGGTTAACTTAGCTGAATGGGCTCTACGTTGCTATAGAAATGGTAGCATTGAATACCTCATTGATGCTTTTCTGAGAGGAAAGATTGCTACCGAATCTCTCATTACATTTGTGGAAATTGCGATAAAGTGCTTGGCTGTTCTGCGAACTCAAAGGCCATCCATGGGAGAAGTGCTTCACAGTCTGGAATTGGCATTACAACTACAGGAGGAAAAATTCCAGGTTTCACCTAAAGATTTCTTTCCACAAGAGAGATAAGTGGTGTTTAATTTACTTTAATTATTGTTTCTGTCTCTGTTTGTGTGTGCAAGTTGAAACTTTGGGTGTATTGAAGTAATAAAATAATATATCAAAGATAAATATCAAAATTAAATTATGGATAAATTACTATTTAATCCTTATATTTTACCCTAAAAAATAAAGAGTTCATAAATTATGAGAAATTAATGATAACGTTCTGAATTTTAATTTCATTATATTATTTAGTCTTTTTATCTATTTTATCATTAAATATCTATATAAAAAATAAAATATCCTCATTTACAATTAAATTTTTCATCTCTATTTATTATTAAAAAAAAAAAAAAACTCAAATGTACTTCAGTTTCTAAGAAACCAATCATAAACTAAAACCAAGATCCAATTAGTTTCTTATAAAATAACACAATGTAAAAAAAAAATGATAAGCGAAAAAATATTAAATTTATAAATCTAAAGTTTGAATTTATTAAATAAAAAAATATTATTATATCCAATATTTTTAAAATCGGATCGATTAAAAAATTAATAAAAATAAAAAATCAGAGGTTCGATCAAAATCTAACCGGTTAAACTGAAAAAAATAATAATATATATGTAGATGTATATATAATTTGATATTTATTATATATATAATAAAAATAAATTTAATGTAATTATGGTTAAATAAAAAATTTATATAAAACCATATATTCTTATTGTATCAATCCAATCACATTAAGTTAAAAGTTATATATATTATAAGTTATAGACATTCACTTGTTTAAATATCTACTCACATAATAAGACAACATGCAATAGGATCATGATTTTGGCATTAGATAAAATTGAAACGAAACTGCTGAAATTGTTTTAATTTTTTTTTAACTCAAAACAACTCCTTTTTTTTTTTTAATAAAAAAGATATTATTTTGATAAAAAATTAAAAAAAAAAATTGACTCGCTAAAAAAAAATCGATATGATTCGACCGATTAATCGATTGGTTCACCAAATTTTAATCAATTTTTTAAAGATGAATAAATAGAACTGATCGGATCAATTTTTAATTCAACTTTCAATTTTTTCAATTCCATCAATCGGTCTAATTCAATTTTAATAAAAATGATTATATCCACTCACAATATACATTATATTCTTATAAGATTTACTTACTATCACATATCATCATGAGGTTAATTTCATCAATGATTTTCCAATAAAACGACATAAAAAAATATTTTAATTTAGAGTGATAATCACTTTTAAATATTTTTATCTGTGATCCGTTAATTTCATAAACGTTAGTCTTACGTGATAGTCTAAATCAGCTTTTTCTAATATTTTTTTTGCCACGTCAGTTTTCAACAACTCAAATGGAAATTCAAGTGCACATGGCCTTTCAATTCAACCATTCTTTTGTTCTTTCCTTTCCTTTTCATTATATTATTCTATTCCATGGTGAATACTACAAAAGAATTTGGAAAGTAAATGCAAGAAAAAGGGCGGGTTCTTTCTCCTTTACCTCAAATAAAAACTAATAATTAAATGATACAGTAGGAGATGGTGCATTTACCGGCGATGGAGTGCTCTTTAATGAAAAAGGTGAAGAGACAAGTAATTTCACGGCTGGTGTCGGTGTAAGTGCAAATATTGGTATTGGAGTAACCACCGGAGATTTGGTAGGCGATAATACAAGGGAGGATGTTGGTGATTGTGACACGTTGAATCCGTCCAGCACCGCCGTGATTGTTAAGAAAATCAAAATCGACGATGGAGATATGTTCCATTCACTCATCTGTCAACTTTTGAAACAATTGCCATGGAATCAGATCTCAAAAACAAATCCAAATCAGATCTCAAGCTTATATAGTATTACTATTGAGATTAAAAGCAATATAGAAAGAGTAATCAGAAACATAAACCTGCTATTTGCAAACTCAGATTTTACAAGAATTAAATTCAAATGAATTCTATTTTACCAAACTCAACTGAATTACAGTCTCATATCAAACAACTAAATAGATTCTAATAATCACAAAATTTCAATAAACAAAGCATCGTTAACAAAAAAATAAATATATTATACAGGGGGAGAGATAAATTACTATGTATGAAAGGAAACAAGTGTTTATTAACAAATATGGAAGCCTCAGGCCCACCATGACCATCAATTAGGACTTCTCTTCTCTTTTTGGAAGCAGATTTCGTTGGAGAATCCACGATAGTGGCCATGTACCATGCACCCCTAAACCCATCTTCATCGCTGCTGACCTCCACTTCTTGGCCTTTATTGAAGGGGAAGCTAGATTGGATGTTATTCTGGGGATTTGGGGCTGAGAATCTGAGTCCAACCCCAGCATATTTTTTGAATTTAGAACTATAGCAACAAACCCTAGAGGTTTTTGTGCTTTTTTTTTTCTTCAAGGCTATAAAATCGATAAAGCACAGGGCTTTCATGTAGTAGAAATATCTTTTAGGTTTTGGCGGGCTATTTTTTACCCATTTTTCCAGTGAGTTTTTTCTCTTGTTGTTTATGAAGAGTTAAGAATTAATAATTATGGATTTGTCTGTTCTAATACCAGACTTAACTGCCTTAATAGAAATTAATGCTTTGATGGTCCGTCATAAAACCTAATACAAGTCGCAGATAGACAAGTATACACTTGGCTTTGATCCTCCAAATTAGAATTAGCTTGAACCACAACGAGTAATCATTAGAAGCATGTGGTTTCAAATCTGTATGCCATAAAAGTCCATCTCCGCCAGGTCGCCTTCCAAAGAAGCGATCGAGCGGGCGGCAGCAAGCACGCAACATCATTATTATTATCGAACGATGACATGTGGTTAGCTATGGCCATGACTTTTTTTTTCCAATTTCTCTCAAAGCATCTAGCACAACGTCGTTTTCTATTCAGGGAATGAAGAGAAAGGAGAGAGAAAGACAAACAAAGTTTTATTGTCGGTACAGTGTTGAAAGAAGGAGCTCAGCTATTGAGAGAGGGAGAACTCAGTTCAAAACTTGAAGCTGTGACAGAAGGAGCTAGGGGTTGGTTGAAAGAGAAAGGCCACGCGCTTGAATTTTCATTTGAGTTGTGGAAATATGACGTGGCAAACATATTATTAAAAAAGCTAATTTGAATTATTACGTAAGAATATCGTATGAATATTGTTAAAAAAATTAACAGATTACGGACAAAAATATTTTAAAGTAACTACCACTTTAAATTGGAACATTTTTATGTAAGATTTTTGAAGATGGAACATACAACCTTCGCATGCTTTGCTTCTTTTCAAAGCTTTCTTTATATGCAACACTTAAATTCGTTTCACAATCAAGTTCTTCATTTGCTCTTCAAATATGTCAGTTGATAAAAATCATAATTAATTCATGATCGATAAAGTAACAATTTTTATAAATTTTAATTTTAATTGATAATCGTTAAAGTAATAATTCTTATAAATTATAATTTTAATTGATGATCGACAAAAGAACAATTCTTATAAATCATAATTTTACTTACAAAAAATATTACCTAATTTATGATTTTTACATAATATAGTCCAAATTTAATAAAAATTACATTAAAATGGCAGTTCAGGGTTGGATTTCGATAAGCATGAGTACAAACTTACACCTGAGGCAAAGGGGATGTGCATTCTTTAATTTTTAAAATTTTTTAAGCTGAATTATAATTTAGCTCTTGAATATGATAAAATTATTTAAAGGGTCCTTTAATTTTAAAAAATTAACTATTTAATCTCTTATAAATTATTATTTAGTTTTTTTATTTTTCACTTTTTTTCTTTTTCCCTTTTTTTTCTAATTTTCCTTTATTTTTTATTTTTTATTAATTTTTTTCATAATTTTCTTTTTAATGATATTATAATGATTTTTGATTATTTTTAATTAAAGTATATGTATTATATTTTTTATTATTTTTATATTTTTAAATAAATTTATTTTATTATCATAATATATATTTTTATAATTTTTAGATTAATTATTGGATATGGGAGATGTCCTCTCTTTTATAAATTCCTGCATTCGCCTATGCCTACACCTAAATCCTCACTATCTCCCCATAGAGGATCACAAAGTTCTATGGACTTTTGACGATAATTATAGTATTTTTTTTAATTGTTAGACGGAAATTAAATCAGTCTCATGATTTGGATCTCAACGGTAAGTTCTACAAGAGACTTGCTAGCTGGAAAAAATTAAAATAGAGGCGGACATGAAAAACTCGAGTCAAAAGGGATTGAGGAGGCTGCTGTGTATCTCTTATACGGTTCATTTTAGCTATTTAAAAAATTTTATAAAATTTTTTAAAAATTATATTTTGATAGTATTTAATGTAATGAATCTATTGATGTATTTTTTATACTAAACAAAAATTATTTGGACAGCTAAAAATACATTATAAATTTTATATATTATATTTAACGGTTTAAATTTAACACATTTATAATGTATTTTTAGCTGTCCAAATGATTTTTATTTGACATAAAAAAATATATCAATAGATTCATTACATTAAATACTATCAAAATATAATTTTTAAAAAAATTTATAAAATTTTTTAAGTAGTTAAAATGGATCACATAAGAGACTGCTGTGTAAAAATACAGAACAACCCCTTCAACCCAGTCAAAAGCTGAGAACCTATGGAATTTTTGGATGAAAATAGATAATCTTTTAGTGGCCATATGGACTATGGACTTGGAAAATTACAAGATTAAAAAAGGGAGAATACTAACAGTACTATGGGATTTTTGGATGAAAATAGAGTTGTGAAAAAATAGTTTCAAAAAAAAATATAAAATTTAGTTTTTTATTTTTTTTTTTATTTTAAAGTTTCAAAACTATATTTTATTTTTATATTCAAACATTTAAAAAATTATTTAATATATTTTATTTAATTTTAAAATATTATTTATATATCTATTTTAAATAGATGCTAACACTCCTTATCTAATCACCAACCTGCTGTGTCTTGTTTTTGGAACAAATACTAATTAACAAACAAAGAAATAGAAAAAATGACAGGATAAAACGAGGGTTATGGGTTCTGGATCTGGAATTGGTTCGGTTCTAACTGCAGTGGTTAGGGTTGCTGCAGGGGGTGTTTTATACAATCAAGCTCAGGATCAACCAATAGGAGAAAAGGCTGGCTTCAGCTAGCAATCTTTACTTTAACAAATAGGAAAAAAAAGGCTAACTTTAGCTAGCTATCATTACTTTAAGTTAACCAATTGGGAAAAAAGGCTTGCTTTAGCTAGCTGTCATTACTTCAACTAACAGGAATTAAAGGCCTTTTGTGCATAGTAAATTGAAGGCATCCTAAGAATACTGTACCGTTGTGTCTTTGTTTGGCAACAAATACTAGGGTTCTGGGCAAGGGTGGAATCAGAAATTTTGAGAAAAAGGTATAATTTTATTTTAATAGAATTTAATATCATTATTTATATAATAAATTATAAATCAAACTCAGAATAAATGTAAAAAATAATAAAAAATAAATATAATTATTTTATCTCCTTATTTATTAAATACTGATACGATAGATTTTATCAATTTACTGTGAATTTCATAATAAAATTTTTAATATTATTGGTTTGAAAATTAGATCTAATATTTTAATTTTATACAAATAAATAATTCTCTTTCTGATTAGAATTTTATTATTATTCGAGTAAAATTTATAATTTATAATTAAATCATAAAATTAATATCAATTTTATAATTTAATAAAATTATAAATTAAAATAAAAAACTTTAAATATAAATAAATAATATTTCAATCCTTTTATATTGGACGAAATTATTGATTATAATTAAGAAATAAATGTTTATGGATTAATTAGTAAATTTTTTAAAATATAGGGACGTAAATATTAATTATATCAAATTTTATGAAGTAAAAAATAATTTATCAAAATATAAGAAAAAAATAAAAATAAAAATAAAAATTTCCACGTGTCCCTTGGCTAAGCATGGATTCACCTTTGGTTATGGATTTTGGATCAAAAACCGGTTTGATGCTAATTGTAATTGTTTGTGAAAAATTTTCTAAATGAATTTAATATGTTATATAGAATTATAAATTAATTAACGAGGATATAACATATCAATATATAAATTATAATATATTTTTATAATTTAATTAATTAATTATTATATTTATATCATAAATAATTATTATTTAATAATATATAATTATTATTAATAATTTATAATTTTAATTACTATTAATAATTTATAATTCTAAAGGTAACTCAATTAATAATTTTTTTAGTGAGATTTGCTGTGATAATTTAGATCATTTATTATATTTGATATCTCTTCTCTTAAATAATGTAGTTTTATTTGTATTATATTATTATTTTAATAATATTTTGATCATAAATAATTTTTAATCAATAAAATAATACATATATATATATATATATATATTAAATGGTTGTTTTGTCGTGACAATCAAGCTGAGATCTACAAATAGGAAAAAAATGCCAGCTTTAGCTAGCCGTCTTTAATTTAACCAATAGGAAAAAAAAATGCTAAGCTTTAGCTAGCTATCATTACTTTAAGTTAACCAATAGGTAAAAAGGGATTGCTTTAGCGAGCTGTCATTACTTCATCCAATAGGAATTAAAGGCCTTTTGTGCATAGAAAATTCAAGGCAACTTAATGATGATGGGCGTTTAATTTGGTTGATTCAGAGTAAAAAATTTCTAATTAAATTAATAAAATTAATTTTTAAATATTTTATCTTTTAATTAAATTAATTAATTTTAAAAAATATTTAAATTAAAATTATTTAGACACGTAAATAATTAATTCAATCCATTTGATAAAAATAATAAATAAATAAAATAAAAATTTAAAAATATCATAATTAGAAAGTTAGTAAATACTAAAATAATATCATATTTTAAAAAACTAAAAGCATATTATAATATATTAAAAAATACTGTAATTACCTTAAGAAAATAATTAGATAATTAATGGATTGTCGTATTTAAAGATGTATAGTTATAACTTTAAAAAATAAAAGTACGAGTCGAATTAATTTTTAAAATAAAAATTAACACTTTAACTTTTCAATTAATAATCATTTTAATAATATTATTAATTTTCATGATAATTTTAATATGTTTGACAGATATGAAAAATAAAAAAAAAATGAGAATATAAAAATATAGACTTGATAACCTATTTTGAAAATATTTTTTAGAGTATTAAAATACATATTTAAACTAATATAGTTTTATTATATAGTCAGTTCAATTCAATTTAATTGAATTTTATTTTTTAAAATTAAAATTTAAGTAAAAATTTAATTTATAAAAATTTTAAAATAATAATCAATTATAAAATAATATAAATCATGATTTTTTTATTTTAATTGAATTGCTTAAATTTAATTTGATTAGTTTTATTAATTTTTATGCAGTGCTACTAACATTATTATATAATCACCAACCTGCTGTGTCTTGTTTGGCAACAAATACTAATTAACAAACATAGAAATTGAAAAAATGACAGGATAAAACGAGGGTTCTGTGTTCTGGATCTGGAATTGGTATGATCCTAACAGCAGTGGTTGGGGTTGCTTAAGGGTGGTGTTTTGTGACAATCAAGCTGAGGATCACCAATAGGGAAAAAGGCCAGCTTTAGCTAGCTATCTTTACTTTAACCAATAGGAAAAAAAGGCTAGCTTTAGCTAGGTACCATTACTTTAGTTAACCAATAGGTAAAAAGGGCTTGCTTTAACTAGCCGTTATTCTCAACCTTTTGTGCATAGTAAATTCAAGGCATCCTAACAATATTATATAATCACCAACCTGCTGCGTGTTATTTGGAAACAAATACTAATTAACAAACAAAGAAATTGAAAAAATGTCAGTATTTGGTTATATTCTAATTGCAGTGGCTGGGGTTGCTGCAGTGGCTTCTGGCATAGCTAGTCTTTTTTCACAATCAACGAGAAAGACCATGAAAGCTCCAGGAAGAGAAGGTCGGATTTACAGGGATGATTTCGAGAAAGATCCTGCTAGTTATTTTCGCCAGAATCGTGGCAAGTGATAAAGATTGAACCATTGTCTAAATTGTAGGAGTAAATAAATCATGCATTTATATATATATATATATAGGAATGATATTATAATCATCCTTAAAATATGTATGTCTTGTTTTATTTGGTACTTAATTTAATGATATTATAATGATATTTCTGATTGCGAGGCTATGCTGATTTTACATTTCTTATTTTGTCTAAATAGTCAAAGTAGAAGAGTGAGATATTGGTGAATTTACTTATTTTTTGAATAAAGCCTAGACCTTCAAAATTTTTAGCTTAAAGTTCAGTGTCAAAAATCGTTAATGAGGCGAGACTAATTTGCTGTTAGTTTCACAATAAACGATTTTTTACTAATAGTGAAAGAGGTTAAAACTCAAATCTTAACATCCCTTCCGAATTTCTTTATTTTAAATTGTTTTTTTTTTATCCATCTAGTTTAGAGTTTGAATTTTGACAGTCTCACTGTTAAATTTCAAAGATTTCTTATTGGGTTCTATTTGTGATGGCACCAAGCTACTACTGAAACTGAGTCTAGACTTGTTTGGATTGGTGTTGATCTGACTTTTTCCTACCTACCACCACCTGTGAGGCTGTAGCAACCACAACTACTACCCCTGCTGCTGATAATAAAAATCAGCGGTCTCAAGATTCTGGGACCGATCACCGGAACTGCCGCCTGATTGTTCGCCAGAGACATTCTAGCTTATGTTTAAATGGTTGTTGGAATGACGTGGCACGTTGAAATAATGGTCTCCTCTTAAGCGCAGTAACTGCAGTTATCCCTTGTTTTATTTTTATTATTAGCATATAAGGATACGTACAAACCGATTGTTAAGATATAAAACATAAAATAAAAATATGAAAAAATTAAAAATAAAATTTATGTAAATTTAATATTAAAAATAAACTTTTCAATTTTAACAAATTAACTTTTAAAATTAATTCTTTCAAATTTACACTATATCATAACTGGTATAAAATAAAAATTAGAAATCAAAACCTTCTAGGAAACCAAACAAACATATAAAATACTATCTACTTATCAAGTGATAATTAAATTTAAAAATAAAAATTATTCAATTGCGACTTGAGGGTAAGTCATGCAATTTAATATAAAAAATAGCTTTTCAATCCTAACAAGTTAATTTATTTTTTTATTGTTGGTTCTTCTAAATTTATACTAAAATTCTTACAATGACAAAAAATTATTTTAATTTTGCTTGGTAATTTGGGTGATTTAAAAAGAGTGAATTATTTTGTAATATTTTTTATTGAATCATTTTAATAATAAAAGTTTGAATCAAATCAATAAAGTAAGGTTATCTATTTATTTATATATTGATATTTATTTTTATAATTAAAAAATGTGAAATTTGATTTATTCCAACTATCCCTTTAAATAATAATTGATATGATTCGATTGCCACTTTGACAATTCAAATAGATTAATATTCTGTTAGTTTAATGAATTATCAGTCCATATATAATATGATATTTAATTTTGATAGTTTGATAAAATACAAGCCTACAAGTAGTTTGTAATATGATAGTTATTTAATTTGTCAGGATGAAAACCTATTATGATAAAAAATTATTTTAGCTTTGCTTGCTGATAATGAATAATTTGGATGATTTGAAATAAATGAGTTATTTTGTAATATTTTTTGTTAAATTACTTTAATTATAAAAATTTAAATAAAATCAATATAATAATGTTATCTATTTATTTATATGTTAATATTTTTTTTTATAATTCACCTACATGGTATTTGATTTTTTCTAACACCGATTAAACAAATGATCGCTTGAGTAAATATATTTATACCATCAGGTCATGACCTTATATGGTTGATTGAGAACATTATTCAATTTTTATTAATTTAATTTAATTGTAATAGTCAAGTCCCTAATTGAGGGAGATCATATCATCGACAAAAAGTAAAAGAACCATGCGGAGGTAGCATACGAAAGAAACCCAAAAGCGGGTAAAGGGTCACCAGTTATCTTTGTCTCTCCCTTTGCCACAATAGCAATTCCACTACATTATAGCACATAATACCTTTTTTGTTTCTTTGTTTCAGACCCCAATTCTTTTTTCATTTCTTAGAATATTTCTATCATGGATAAAATACTGCACAGTTTATAAAGTTTATCAAAATTAATGAAATGATATATGTATTTTGAAAAATAATTATTTAATTCTTATATTTTAATTTTGTTAAAAAAATTATCATTTCATTCAGTTTTACCATTAAATATTTATAAAAAAAACTAAAGTATCTCATATTTCTCAGTAAATTTTCTTTTTTCTACTATTTCATTAAAAACTCAAAATTTTTTACTTGTCATCACCATCAAACCCTTCATTTTCCATCCAATTTCATTAAACACAATATCTACCCATAAATTTTCCTTCTTTCAAGAAAAAAAAAGAAAGAAAGAAATATCATAAAGTATAATAGAATGAAAGCATGCTATGGAGGAAAATGGAAAGAAAATGAAGAGAAAAGAAAGAAATTGAAGAAAAATGGGAAATAAAATGAATGAAAATAGGGAAGAAAATTAAGAAAAAAATTATGGAGATGAGAGTATTTTGAGAATATATTTTATTTATTTTTATATAATTTTTAATAGAAAAATTGAAAAAAATAGATGGAGAAACCATAATGTATTTTGATAGAAATAAAGTTTTAAAAATATAATTTTAAAAAAACTATAGAGTCTAATTATTTTTTTTTAATATGGTATTTTATTTTTACATCTAAACTCTAGAAAAATTGTTTAGATTTTTTTAAATTTCAAAACATTGTTTGTGTGTATTTTTTAAATACATGCAAACACCTCCTCTATAATCACCATCCTGCTGTGTCTTGTTTGGCAACAAATACTAATTAACAAACGGAGAAATAGAAAAAATGACAGGATAAAACGAGGGTTATGGGTTCTGGATCTGGAATTGGTTTGGTTCTAACTGCAGTGGTTAGGCTTGCTGCAGGGGGTGTTTTGTACAATCAAGCTCAGGATCAACCAATATAAGAAAAAGCTAGCTTTAGCTAGCTATCCTTTAACACACAGTAAAAAAAAGGTTAGCTTTAGCTAGCCATCTTTAACAAATAGTAAAAAAAAAGGTTAGCTTTAGCTAGCTATCTTTACTTTAACAAATAGAAAAAAAAAAAGGCTAACTTTCGCTAGCTGTCATTACTTCAACTACTCGGAATTAAAGGCCTTTTGTGCATAGTAAATTGGAGGCATCCTAAGAATACTGTACCGTTGTGTCTTTATTTAATTATATTTATTTATTATTAATATTTGTCATATTTAATTTCTCATTTATTATCAAATATAATAATTTTATATAAATATTAAATGGGATAAATGATTCATATCGAGGCCGTGGTGTTTTTTGTCGCAATCAAGCTGAGGATCGACCAATAGGATAAAACGCCAGCTTTAGCTAGCTGTCTTTAATTTAACCAATAGGAAAAAAAAGCTAGCTTTAGCTAGCTATCATTACTTTAAGTTAACCAATAGGTAAAAAGGGATTGCTTTAGCGAGCTGTCATTACTTCATCCAATAGGAATTAAAGGCCTTTTGTGCATAGAAAATTCAAGGCAACCTAATAATGATGGGTATTTAATTTGGTTGACCGGAATTGAGGAAATCATCGATGCAGCAGAAAAATAATTAATAAAATTAATTTTTAAATATTTTATCACTTAATTAAATTTAATAATATTAAAAAATATATAAATCAAAATTATTTGGACTCCATTAAATAACAGGTTAAATCTGTTTGATAAAAATAATAAATAAATAAAATAATAAATTTAAAAATATAATAAATATATAATAAATATTAAAATAAAATCATATTTTGAAAAGTTAAAAAAACTATTAGAATATTTTAAAAAACTACTGCAATTATCTTAGGAAAACGATCAAGTAATTAATAAATTATCCTACTTAAATATATATATATATAATCTCAGTTTTTTAAATAAAAATATGACTCCAACTTTTCGACTAATGTTATTAATTTTTAAAAATAAAAACTAACACTTTAACTTTCTAATTAATAATTATTTTATCAATACTATTAATTTTCATGACAATTTTAACATGTTTTACTGATTTGAAAAATAAAACGACAAGAACATGAAAAACATAGACAAGCGTAGTATTAAAAAAACTTGATAACATATTTTAAAAAATATTTTTTAGAATATTAGAGTACATATCTAAACTAACATAATTTTATCATATTATCGATTTAATTTAATTTAATTTTTTAAAATTAAAATTAAATTAAAAATTTAATTTATAAAAATTTTAAAATAATAATCTACTGTAAAATAATATAAATTATATTTTTTTATTTGAATTGAATTGAATAAATTTGATTTGATTAGTTTGATTAATTTTTATACAGTGCTACTAACATTATTATATAATCACCAACCTGCAGTGTCTTATTTGGCAACAAATACTAATTAACAGACATAGAAATTTTAAAAATGACAGGATAAAACGAGGGTTCTGGGTTCTGGATCTGGAATTGGTATGATCCTAACTGCGGTGGTTGGGGTTGTGGTGTTTTGTGACAATCAGGCTGAGGATCACCAATAGGGAAAAAGGCCAGCTTTAGCTAGCTATCTTTAACCTATAGGAAAAAAAGGCTAGCTTTAGCTAGCAATCATTACTTTAAGTTAACCAATACGTAAAAAGGGCTTGCTTTAGCTAGCTGTTATTCTCAACCAATAGGAATTAAAAGCCTTTTGTGCATAGTAAATTCAAGGCATCCTAACAATATTATATAATCACCAACCTGCTGTGTGTTGTTTGGAAACAAATACTAATTAACAAACAAAGAAATTGAAAAAATGTCACGCAGAGATGAGGGTTCTAGTTCTGGAATTGGTTATATTCTAACTGCAGTGGTTGGGGTTGCTGCAGTGGCTTCTGGCATAGCTAGTCTTTTTTCACAACCAAGCTCAGAGTCAACGAGAAAGACCATGAAAGCTCCAGGAAGAGAAGGTCGGATTTACAGGGATGAATTCGAGGAAGATCCTGCTCGTTATTTTCGCCAGAATCGTGGCAAGTGATAAAATAATGAACCAATGTCTAAATTATAGGAGTAAATAAATCATGCATTTATACATATATATATAGGAATGATATTATAATCATCCTTAAAATATGTCTGTCTTGTTCTATTTGGTACTTAATTTAATGATATTATAATGATATATATCCTTTCTGATTGCGAGGCTATGCTGTTTGCTGTTAGTTTCACAATAAATTATTTTTTACTAATAGTAAAAGAGGTTAAAACTCAAATCTTAACATCCCTTCCGAATTTCTTTATTTTAAATTGTATTTTTTTTATTAAAAAATTTAGAGTTTGAATTTTGACAGTCTCACTGTTAAATTTCAAAGATTTCTTATTGGGTTATATTTGTGATGGCACCAAGCTACTACTGAAACTGAGTCTAGACTTGTTGGGATTGTTGTTGATCTGACTTTTTCCTACCTACCACCACCTATGAGACTGTAGCAACCACAACTACTATCCCTGCTGCTGATAATAAAAATCATCGGTCTCAAGAGTCTGAGACCGATCACCGGAACTGCCGCCTGATTTTTCGCCATAGACATTCTAGCTTATGTTTAAATGGTTGTTGGAATGACGTGGCACGTTGAAATAACGGTCTCCTCTTAAGCGCAGTAACTGCATTTATCCCTTGTTTTATTTTTATTATTAGACTTATAGATATCATGCATATAAGGATACGAACAAACCGATTGTTAAAATATAAAACATAAATTAAAAATATAAAAAAAAATTTATATTAATTAAAAATGAAAATATGTCAATTTAATAATGAGCTCTCTAATTTTAATAAATTAATTTTCTCAAATATATACTAAAATTTTACATGATATTATGACATATATAAAACAAAAACCAGAATCCAAAATATTTTTAAAAACCAAACAAAAATACAAAACATCATTTACTTACTAAATGACAATTGGGTTAAAAAAAAATAAGAATTTAGTTAAAAAAAAATTATCTTATTGATACTTGAAGGAAGAATCATGTGAACTTGATATAAAAATTGACTTTAGCTTTGCTTGATAATAAAGGTCAATTTAGATGATTTAGAGAAAATAAATTATTTTATAATATTATTTATTGAATTACTTTAATTATAAAAATTTGAATCAAACTAATATGATGAGGTTATTTATTTGTTTATATGTTAGTATTTATTTTGTAATTCACTAATATGAGATTTCATTTATTCCAACTATTCCTTTCAAGTGGTAACTTATCCTATTCAAGGGGTGTTTGGGTGTAAATAGCATTTTAAAAAATAGAGTTTTAAAAACGCCGTTTCAAAATTAATTGGGATATGTAACTTAAATTTTTTCTATTTTTAAACTTTAAAATGACGTTTTGAATTAATCTGTCAAACAATTCAAAAATTCGTTTAGTGTTTTTTAAATTTCAAAACGGCGTTTGATGTCCATTTTAAGGATATTCAAACACCCCCTCAGTTGCCACTTGACAATTTAAGTAGATCAGTATTTGATAGTTTAATGAGTTATTAGTCCACATATAATATGGTATTTAATTCTGGTAATTTGATGTGTTTTCAGTCCATAAAATTTAATTATGGTAGTTTAATAGGTTACTAGCCAATAAAATTTAATTATGATAGTTTAATAAGTTATCAACCTATAAATAATTTGTAATATAGTAATTATTTAATTTGTCAAGGTGAAAACATGCTCTAATATTATGAAAAAATTATTTTATACTTGGTGATAAGAAGTAATTTTGAAGAAAGTGAATTATTTTATAATATTTTTTATTAAATCACCTTAACCATAAAAAATTTAAATCATACTTATATGATAATATTATCTATTTATTTATATATTAATATTTATTTTTATAATTCACCAACATAAAATTTGATTTATTCCAATACCAATAAAATTTGATTTATTCCAATACCAATCAAACAAATGATCGCTTGAGTAAATATATTTATACCATCAGGTCATGATCTTATAAGGTTGATTGAGAACATTAGTCTATTTTTATTAAGTTAATTTAATTGTAATAGTCAAGTCCCTAATTGAGGGAGATCATATCATCGACAAAAAGTAAAAGAACCATGTGCAGGTAGCATACGAAAGAAACCCAAAAGCGGGTAAAGGGTCCCCAGTTATCTCTGTCTCCCCCTTTGCCACAATAGCAATTCCACTAAATTATAGCACAGAATACTCTCTTCTTTTTTTTCTTTATTTCACACCCCAATTATCTTTTAATTTCTTAGTATATTTTTATCATGTAATTTTTAAGATTTGACGAAATTAATAAAACAGTATCTGTATTTTAAAAATAATTATTTAATTCTTATATTTTAATTTTTTTAAAAAAAATTAATCATTTTATATATTTTAGTTAAATACTTATAAAAAAAACTAAAGTACCTCCAATTTTTCATTAAATTTTCTTTTTTCGGTCACTCCATTAAAAATTCATAAATTTTTTACTTTTCAACATCATCAAATCTTCTATTATCCACTCAATTTCACTAATCACAATATCCACTCATAAATTTTTCTCCTTTCAATATAAAGGAAACTTTACACAATTTCAATATAAAGGAAACTTTACACAATTAATTAAGTAGTTAACTAATTAAAGAAAAAAGAAAAGATAAGAAAGAAATATCATAGAGTATAATAGAATGAAAACATGCTAGAGGAAAATGGAAAGAAAATGAAGAGAAACCAAAGAAAATGAAGGAAAATGAGAACGAAAATGAATGAAAATAGGAAAGAAAATTAAGAAAAAATATGGAGGCTGGAGATGAGGGTATTTTGAAAATATACTTTAATTTTTTTTTTTTAATTTTTTCCATAAACACAAAGAACAGCCTGAAATAGAACGCAAATCCCCAAATCCGAAATTTGAAACACCTTCACCGGACCCAAAATCAAGAATCACCAATCCAAGAACAATCTGAAACAGAGGGAGGAATTCAAACCCATGTTCGATTCGATTACTTCTTCGACCAGACCAAACAAGGATTCAAATGAATATCGAATCAAAACCTAGATTTTAAAGAAGGAGAAAAAGCAATACAGAGACCGTAGCCTCGAATAATCGGAGACGAATATCGTAGAATATGGACAACGAACAAAATACTCAAAAATCGAAAGCTATTTTCTCTATTTTCTCTCGGATTCCTTTCCTGTCTTTCTTTTCTCTGTTTTTTTATTTTTCTTTTGGTTTCTTTTGTCAATTTTCCTCTTTTTTTTTTTTTACTCTCCTCTTCCATAGCTTAAAAGTTTGACTATAAATTTACAGATTTCAAGCTACTAAACCGATCAAAACTTCTAAATTTTTTTTAAAATAAAATCAAATTTTACGGATTTGAAGCTTCTAAGCTATAACTAATTAAACCAAAACCTCCAAAAATTTGAGAAACACTAAAAAAATGGATCTTAAAGAAACGTTAAAAACGAATAGTAGAAGATGAACTCGCCGCCCGGAGATTCAAGCAATTACGGGTTAGAAAACAAGCCAATCGGATCGAAACCTCAACATCAGAAGGACCAATCAAAAGTAATCAACAACTATGACCAATCATTGAAGCACTGTATAATGAAGAAAAAGAGGCAGACAGAGAGA
>CANXYC011683946.1:0-18646 GCA_948193065.1 Aleurites moluccanus
TTATTATGTTGTTTGTTGCATTTTGGTTTTATATATAAAGTGTTAGTTTGGAGTACAAGTTAAGTTTGATGTATATTATTTATATTTAAGCTTAATGAAGTGTATTGAGATATTGTTGAGAAATTGTGGAGATCCAGAGGAATCTGTGTATTTGGGTTGTATGGAGATTAATTATAGAAGTGTTATATATTGTGTTTTTAGTCAGGGCATGCTCCTTAAATAGAGGAGATGCTGCCCGATTTTGTTTGTATTGCTTAAGCTATATTAAGCTTATTTTTGGATGCATGCCATATAGTTTATTTGATGGGTTCTTCGTGGTATTGGTAGCATAAGCATCACCCGTACCCTAGGACCGTCATGGCTCCTAAGTGGGGCTGTGACACATTCACATCCAATTAACTAATTAACACAAACAAACTCTAAATCATCAATCCATTTCTTATAACTTCAATTTAACCAACCAAATTAGGGATTTCAATAAATTTGCATCAATTGATATAATTAACCACCAAACCCATTAAATTCAACCTAAATAATATCTAATAGAACCATAAAAACCAACAAAACACATTCTTACCTCAATGGAGCAAGGTGGCCGAAACTCCCTTCTTCAATTTTCCTTAGAATCCTTAGCTCCTTTTAACGAATTAAGGATGGAAATGAAGAAAACTAAGTTAATTTGCTAGTTTTCTATCAATTTCGTTAAGAAATTTTGATGACAAGACGAAGAATCAATTTGGAAGAAAGAAAGAACATGGTTCGGCCATCAAAGGAAGAAAGAAGAAGATGGAGAACAAATGGCTAAGGCAAAAATAAATAGAAAAATCAATTTAGCCAATTACAACTAAATCCCTAAATTTTCATCCATCACACTTTAGTCCAAAATCTTCTGTAATTTATTCTGTCAATTCTATCTGACATTAGATATCAGAGTAAGGAGTCAATAGGCTTATTTTAATTTATACTTATTTATAAAAATAGTTCTGAAGTCATTCTATAACCCCAACCGACCACTTTCCACTATTCACCTTAAACTTTCATTTATTTACGATTATGCCATTAGTTACTTTTTTAGTGTTCCTAAATGATTTTCACTTCTTTATTTTTACCAAAATTACACATAAATTATGGTGATCTTTTACCTCCAGGTTAACTTCATAAATTCTTCTGTTGACCGGACAACTCATTTTTTGGCAGTGTTCCTGACACCACCAATTTTCGGAAAAGTATCTAGTTCACTTTCTAACTGTGTCTCTAAAATTCTTTCCCATCATTTCAAGACTAATGAACTACAAACTGAGAATTAATTCATGCATGAGAGTTAGGAATTTATAGGATATTACACTTAATTACCATTCATTCTGTCATTATGTCATTCTTTCTGTAAACTAGTGCAGTTGGCTATAATAATCATCACATATCATATTAGCATTAAGTACCATAAGTCATCATCATCATATATATATATATACATGTTCATACTGTAACTAACCTATACATACCCCATGGAGCAGCTAGATTATGAACACTAAAAATACAGAATTCAAAATATTTACATATATCAATAGTGAGCAGAAATCCGCTAGATGTAAGAAGATGGGATTCTGCAGTCTACTCCTCTCCTAAAATGGTTAAACAAACAAAGAGTGAGTATCTAAGATACTCAGTAAATCTATATGCATTGCCAATAATATAATGGGTAACAAATGGAACAATGGTGTCAATAGTTCAATGTAAACAAGTTACAGAATCAAATACAAATGGTGACAGAATAGCCAATAAGTATATCATAGGCTCGGTATAATATGGAAAGACATATAAAGGGATGGACTATATGAAATTATACAGTCTCTAGTAGCATCATTATGGACTATATGCGAACATATAGTCTTTAGTAATATCCATATCCGTAAGCATAAGACTGATCAGGTCTTATGGCCAAGGCCATAACCCCTCCTAGCTAGGGTATCCGTAATACAATGTGCACATCGCCGACAGTATATTCCAACTACCCTGTCGAATCGGTAGCTCTGTCAAGCCATATTAGGATCAATATAAGAAAGAAACATATTAATGGACACCATTATGCAACAATGGTATTCTCCATATCAATAAGCTCAATATCATTCAATCAATTAGCAATAGAATAAATGGCATTGTAATATATGCTATACAATCAATGATAAGCGGTTTGGTAAACAACAAAAGTATGGAACAAAGGTTGGCTCGACAAAGAAAATTGGTAGGCCAATTGGCATGCCAATGTCACTAGCGACGATGGCATTCAAGTGGTAGGCCTATGGAATACAAATCAATAGGCTAAGGCAAAAACAACTAGGCATTTTGTCAAACACTTGGTGGGCACAAAATGGCAAGCCAATAAGTTAGGGTTTGGTGCAAATTTGGCATGCCCAATTCAACCAACACAAGTTCACATTCCCAACAACACAGTAGGATACAAATATGCAATATTAAACAACATTAAAGGCATCAAATTGGCTAAGGAATTCAATGGAAAAAACTAAAGAAAATCAAGGCAAGTGAATAGTACTATAGGTTCGGCCAAAATGGGGTTCAACAATATGAATTCCAATCAACATTCCAATGCTTAGGACATGTAATCTGATGCATATAGAACTCACCTAAGGCTTCCAATTGCCTTGGAAAATTTATTTCCACCCAATTGCTTCAAAGGAGGCAAAATGCACAACTTGTGCAATCTTTGCTTTCTACACCAAAACAACCACAAAATCATTATCCATTAGTCTCCAATAATATATTATAAGCCTAATTAACATTAACTAACACTAATTTATCAAACTCATTCATACAACTTCAAATAGGTTAGGCAAATTAGGGTTTTCTATCCAAATGTGTCAATTGATGCAATCTAACCTAAAACCCATCCAATTTATCATCAAATTTATCTAAATAAACCATAAAATTAAACAAACTAATTGGTTACCTCTAGGTGATGAAGTGGCCGAAACTTTCTTCAAGAGATTCCTTGATTTCCTTTGCAATTTCAAGGAAGAAATGGATTGAAAATGGAAGATTCAAGCTTGATTTCAAGTTTTCTATAGATTTTTAGTTGGAAATTGAAGAAGAAATAGAGGAAGAATGGCAAGGAAGGGTTCATCCAAAGTAAAAAAGAAGAAGAAGAAGATGGAGAAAAAAATTCTAAGTGTTGGCTTTATACAAAAATCAAATGGCTAATTATATTTTGGTCCTTAAGTTTCTAAGTAATTATACTTTGACCCCAACTTCTTCTATAATTTATTTTGTCAATTCTATTGGGATTTGGATATCAATATAGGGATTCAAAAGGATTATTTTAATTTATACTTATTTATAAAAATAGTTTCAGAATCATTTTGAAACTCAGACAGACTCATTTCCACTATTCACCTTAAAATTTCATTTATTTACGATTTTGCCATTGGTTACTTTTTCAGTGTTCCTAAATGTTTTTCACTTCTTTATTTTTACCAAAATTACACATGCATTTGTATGATCTATTACTCCCTGGTCATAATCAGAAATTCTTTTGTTGACCGGACTGCTATTTTCTCGGCAGTGTTCTCGACACCAATGATTTATAGAAAAGTGTTTCGTTCGCTTTCTAACTATATCTCTAAAATTATTTCCCATCATTTCAATGCTTTTAAACCTCATACTAAGAATTAATTCATGCATATAAGTTAGGACTTTCTAGGGTATTACATTAAACCCCCCTTCAAATAAATTCGTCCTCAAATTTAAATAAAATGCATACCTCATAACTGGAACAAGAATGGATATCTGTCTCTCATCTCCTGCTCGCTCTCCCAAGTGTACTCCTCCATTGACTAGTTTCTCTAGAGCACTTTTACCATGGGGATCTCCTTGTTTCGCAGATGTCTTACTTGTCGATCAACTATCTCTACTGGAAGCTCATCATACGACAAGTCCTCATTGAGTCCCACATCCTGTACCTCCAATATATGTGATGGATCAAACACATATTTCTACAGAATCGAGATGTGGAAAACCGAATGTACGTGGCTCATATTAGGTGGAAGAGCCAATCTATAGGCGACATTACCTATCTTCTCAAGGATCTCAAATGGACCTATAAACCTTGGTGACAACTTTCCCCTCTTCCTAAACCTCATAATACCCCTCATCGGTGAGATCTTAAGGAAGACATGGTCACCAACTGTAAAGTGTACATCTTTCCTCTTCAAATCGGCATAGCTCTTCTGCCTACTGAAAGCAGTCTTCATCCGATTTATGATCATTGACACCTTTTCCATTGTTTCCCTGATCATCTTTGGCCCCTCTAGCTACTTCTCCCCTGGCTCCACCCAATACACTGGAGATCTACATTTCCTACCATATAGTGCTTCAAATGGAGCCATACCAATAGAAGAGTGGAAACTGTTGTTATAAGAAAACTCTATCAGTGGGAGAAATTGATCCCAGTTACCTTTGAAATCCAAAACACACAACCTAAGCGTATCTTCCAAAGTCTTGATTGTCCTCTACGACTGCCCATCAGTCTGTGGATGGAAAGCAATGCTGAACCATAACTGGGTACCTATATCCTCATAAAATTTCTGCTAAAACCGGGAGGTGAACTGTGTACCTCTATATGAAATAATCATCAAAGGAACTCCATGAAGTCGCACAATCTTATCCACATACAATTGTGCATATTGATTTGTCGTATAACTGGTCTTAACCTCCAGAAAATGAACAGATTTCATCAACCAGTCTACAATCACCCATATAGAGTCATAACCCCTGGTAGTCCTCGGTAGACCCACTACAAAATCTATAGTAACCTGCACCTATTTCCACTCTGGAAACTCAATCTCCTAAAGCAACCTTGATGGCTTATAATGCTCAAACTTAACCTGCTGACAGGCTAAGCATTTGGAGACAAATCGTGCTACATCTCCCTTCATACCAGGCCACTAATATACATCCCTCAGATCATAGTATATCTTGGAAATCCTTGGATGTACACTGTATGCTGGGTAATGAGCCTCTCTCATAATCCTATCCCGTAGTCCATCTCTATCAGGTACACATATATGCTTCCCACACTTCATTCCTCCATCCTCCACCGTAAACTCCATCATTTTGCCACTCTGCACATCTCCCTTACGCTTTAGTAGATATGGATCCCTATCCTGAGCCACTTTAATATCATCAAGTAATAGTGACTTCACCCGAAATTAGGCTATTAGAGCCTAGTTCCGATCCTAGGATCCCAAATCTAACTCCACTCCTATATCTGCCAAATCCCTCATCTCTTAGATCAAAGGTCTCCTGCCAACCATGATATGAGTTAGACTGCCTATGGACTTCCTGCTCAGTGCTTCAGCCACTACATTGGCTTTACCTGTGTGGAAAAGAATCTCACAGTCATAATCCTTAAGCAACTCCACCCATCTGCGCTGCCGAAGATTTAGATCCTTATGTTGAAATATATACTATAAACTCTTATGATCAGTATATATCTCACATTTTGATCCAAATCTTCAATGCAAATACCACAGCTGCCATCTCCAGATCATGTGTCAGATAATTTGCTTCATGCTTCTTTAACTGATGAGAAGCATAAGCAAGCATTTTGTTGTTCTGCATCAGTACACACCCCAATCCTATCCAAGAAGCATCATAATACACAGTAAATTTCTCCCCCTCTGATGGCAATGCTAACACTGGAGCACTGGTGAGGCAAGACTTCAAAGTCTGGAAACTGCACTCACACTCATCAGTCCATAGATAACGCTCATGTTTCCTCATCAGTTTAGTCAACAGAGCTGCAATCCTAGAGAAATCTTCACAATCTTTCTGTAATACCCTGCCATACCCAAAAAACTGCGAACCTTGAAACACTGGTAGGCTGAGGCCAATTCACAAATGCTTCAATCTTCTGAGGATCCACCTTAATACCATCCTTGCATATCACATGCCCAAGGAAACACACTTCGGTTAGCCATAACTGGCATTTAGATAGCTTAGCATATAACTGATGCTCTTGAAATATCTGTAATACAATCCTCAAATGCTCCATATGCTCCTTCTCACTCCTATAATAGATAAGTATGTCATCAATGAATACAATGACAAACTTATCCAAAAATGACCTGAACACCCTCTTCATCAGATCCATAAACACAGCCGGTGCATTGGTCAACCCGAATGGCAACACCAAAAACTCATAATGCCCATATTGGGTCTTGAAAGCAGTCTTAGGTACATCACCCTTCTTAATCTTCAACTGGTGATACCCAAACCTCATATCAATCTTTGAAAAATGGCTAGCACCCTGCAGCTGATCAAACAAGTCATATATCTATGGCAATGGATACTTGTTCTTCACTGTCACCTTGTTCAGTTGCTTGTAATCTATACACATCCTCAAAGAGCCATCCTTCTTCTTTACAAACAATACCGGTGCACCCCAAGGAGAACTACTCTGTCTGATGAACCCTCTATCCAAAAACTCTTGTAACTGCACCTTCAATTCTTTCAATTTAGCTGGTGCCATTCTGTATGGAGGAATGGATATAGGATCAGTGCCTGCATACACCTCAATCTCAAACTCAATCTCCATATCCGGGGGTAATCCTGGTAACTCCTCAGGAAATACATCAGGAAACTCCTGAATTACCAGTATCTGATCAAGATCTACAGAAGACTTCTGCACATCTATCATATGAGCCAAATAGGTTGAACAGCCTTTCCCAATCATCCTCTTAACATGGATAGCAAAAACCATATTAACTTTGAACTCCCGTACGTCACCCTGAAACTCAAACTTTGGTTGCCCCTCAGGTTGAAACCTAACATTCTTCTGATAATAATCAATAACTGCCTAATGCCTCATAAGCCAATCCATACCAAAAATCACATCTAACTCTAACACTAGCAGTTTAATCAAATCAGCACGCAATATGTTATCATCAATCTCAATCACACAATCAGGATAGAAATAATCCACATCAACACTCTCATCCATCGGGGTAGTAATCACTAAAGGCACATCTAACAATTTCCTTTCCTTATTCAATTTAAGTGCAAAGTGTGGTGACACAAAGGAATGAGAAGCACTAGAATCAAATAAGGCATCTGCAATCTCGTTTTGAATCATAATAGTACCTGTGACCACATTATCTGATGTTTGAGCCTTCTGAGTGTTGACTGCAAATACTTTGCCCTGACCCTTGCCTGCTAGGGCCTAACTACTACTAGGAGCCTGTCCTCCTCTGCCTCAACCTCTGCCTGAAGCCTCTCTATCCATATTCTGACTCATCTGTACTGTCATCTGAGACACTATAGCAAATGGTTGCTGCTCACCCCTCAAAGGACATCTGTAAGCATAGTGACCCTGCTGACCACATCTCAAGCAATCACCAGTCTATCGCCAACACTCTTCTCCATGTCTCCATCCACAAAACCAACAATTATAGATACTGGGAGTCTATGCAACTGATCTCAAAGAACCCTGTGAATAAGCAGGTGTTGACTGTACTAGTGGTGGTCCCCTACTTTGAACTCTCCTCTTCTGACTACCAGATGTAGGTCGCTGATCAAATTGAGGTACTAGCTCTGCCTGCCTAGGCTGGGAGCTACTCTCCCCCCTCTTAACCTGAGATCTTGGACTTCCTTTCCTCTTCTAGTCCCTCTTTGCCCTCTCTATATTATACTTATCTTCCATCTGTGCAGCCTTATCAATAACTGTTGTCATAGAAGTGAATTCTGTAGCCAGTAAAGCATTATGAAGTGCAGCATGCAAACCCCTCCTAAACCTGCTGATCAGATCCGCCTCAGTAGGAACAATATGAGTAGCATACCTACTCAACATAATGAACTCCTCGACATACTCCTCTACAGACTTGCTACCCTGCTCCAACTGCTCAAATTGAATCAGGTTATGGGTCTTCACCCCCTCAGTAATGAACTCATCTATCAGACCCTGTCGAAACTTAGCCCATAAGGGTGGATGCTCACCATATAGCCTTGGCTCTATCCTCCTCGAAAACCAAGTCCAAGCCTTCCATTTCAATAACAATCCAACCAGCTCAATAACTCTGAACTCAGAACAAGGTAGTCTCTTAACTACCTTCTTAACCTCCTCCAGAAAGTCTACTAGGTCACTGCTCCTGTCGCCCTTAAACTCTGGCAGGTTTAGCTTCAGAAAACTAAACATAGACACACCACCCACCTTAATAAATCTACGGCCTCCCTGTACAGCAGGCTCCCCAGGAACCCCTACTGGCTGCATAGGAGCCGGTGCAATTGGTACTGCCTCTGGTGCCACATGTGGGGGCACTGCTACTGGAACTGGTGGCGGCGATACATTCTGATGTTCCTGCCTCAAATTTGCTAAATCCCTGCATAACTCCATCAACCCCCTTATCATCTCAACTCTTCAGGGATCATCGCCCCTCTTTATATCCTCTGTAGTCCATCGGGATCTGGATGAACCCTCTGAAATTGAAATATGCCTGACCAATGACTCATTGGAGGCTACATTTGCCTCCCTAGTATCTCTGTCCCTATCGTCGGACATCTTTGTAATCTATCGAGAAAACAGGAAACACACTCAATATATCACAGAAACACAAAATACTAACACATACCAGACGAATACAGCAAAAGACAACACATGAATTCCTATGCTCCATAGTTTACTTAATTCTATCCCATTTTTACTTAGTCACTATTCCTCTGTAATTCATGTACTATTCATCTGCAACCTATAACTCCAATATCTGTAACCTAGAGCTCTGATACCACCTCTGTCACGATCCATTTTTGGAACGCGACGGTCCTAGGATGTGGGAGATGCCAATAGAGACCGGCACTCGTAGAACCCAGTATCACATGCATAATCTATAACCATCAATTAATTATCCATTTTATTTAATTACCATTCATTCTGTAATTCTTTTTGTAAACTAGTGCAATTGGCTGTAATAATCATCACATATCATATTAACATTAAGTACCATAAGTCATCATCATATATATATATACATGTTCATACTCTAACTAACCTATACATACCCCATGGAGCAGCTAGATTATGAACACTAAAAATACAGAATTCAAAATATTTACATATATCAACAGTGAGCAGAAATTCGCTGGATGTTAGAAGATGGGATTCTGCAGTCTACTCCTCTCTTGAAATAGTTAAATAAATAAAGAGTGAGTATATAAGATACTCAGTGAATCTATATGCATCGCCAATAAATATAATGGGTAACAAATGGAATGATGGTGTCAATAGTTCAATGTAAACAAGTTACAGAATCAAATACAGATGGTGACAGAATAGCCAATAAATATATCATAGCTCGGTATAATATAAAAAGACAAATAAAGGGATGGACTATATGAAATCATACAGTCTCTAGTAGCATCAGTATGGACTATATGCGAACATATAGTCTCCAGTAATATCCATATTAGTAAGCATAAGACTGATCAGGTCTTATGGCCAGGACTATAACCCCTCCCAGCTAGGGTATCAGTAATACAATGTGCACATCGCCAAAAGTATATTCCCACTACCTTGTCGGATCGATAGCTCTATAAAGCCACATTAGGATCAATATAAGAAAGAAATATATCAATGGACACCATTATGCAACACTAGTATCCTTCATATAAATAAGCTCAATATCATTCAATCAATTAGCAATAGAATCAATGGCATTGTAATATATGCTATACAATCGATGATAAGTGGTTTGGTAAACAACAAAGGTATGGAACAAAGGTTGGCTCAGCAAAGAAAATCAGTAGGCCAATTGGCATGCCAATGTCGCTAGCGACGTTGGCATTCAAATGGTAGGCCTATGGAATACAAAGCAATAGGCCAAGGCAAAAACAACTAGACATTTTGTCACACACTATCATGACCCGTTTCCAGATCGCGACGGTCCTAGGGCACGGGAGATGCCAATAGCGACTAGCACCCATAGAACCCAGTATCACATGAACAATCTATAAACCACAATATATTATCCATTTTAGTTAGTTACCAAGCATTCTGTTATTCTATCATTCATTCCGTAATTTGCTACAATTGGCTGTAACAGTTATAATTACATATCACATACTCATCATATATCATCAAATATCTCATAATAACATCATCAACATATATACATGTTCATTTCCTAGCTAACCCATACATACCCCATGGAGCAGCTAGATTATGAACATCAAAATAATAATAATACAAAATTAGAAAATATACATCAGACTGCCAGCAGAAATCCCGAATGATAGATGATAGGATTCTGCGCTCTACTCCTATCCTGAAATAGGTAAACAATAAAAAAATGTGAGTATTTAAGATATTCAGTGAATCTATATGCATCGCAAGTCAAAATAGAATGGAACAATGATATATATATATATATGATAAAGGAACAATGGACAGAATCAATCAAGTTAGTTTACAGAATCAGTATCAGAAATTGATAGAAATATTAATGGTCATATCAAGTCATGGAATCGTATGGTAAGACAGATACAGGGCCTTGAAACACGTAGACTATGTGTAATTACACAGTCGATTACATATCAAGTAGGCATAAGACTGATCAGGTCCTATGGCCGGGACCAATAACCCTTCCCAGCTAGGGCATGAATACCAATGTGCGCATTGCCGACAGTATGTACCTATTATCCTATCGGAGCGGCAGCTCTGTCAAACCACATTTAGGTCAATACAAATGAATATCACATCAATAGACACTATTATGCAATAATGGTATCATCACTGTCAATAAACTCAATATCTTTCAAATCGAATAGTATTAGAATCAAAGGCATTGCAAGATACAATAAGGTTATGGTAAACAACAAAGGTATGAAACAAAGGTTGGTTCGGTAAGGAAAATCGGTAGGCCAATTGACATGTCAACGTCGTTGGCGACAATGACATTCAAATGGAAGGCCTATGGAATACAAAGCAATAAGCCAAAGGAAAATAAACTAAGCATTTCATCAAACACATGGTGGGCATACAATGGCAAGCCAATAGTTAGGTTAGGGTGCAAAATTGACTTGCCGAATTCAACTAACATCAAGATACATTATCAACAATGGTATAGGCATCAAAGAAACAATCATAAACAATATCAAAATGGATCAAATTGGCATGGGAATTCAAGGAAAAAATTAAAGAAAAACAAGGCAATGAATAGTACTAGGTGGTTTGGCCGAACATCAACTTTCAAGGTAGGTTTCCAATTTCAATTCTAAGCATTTACACATGTTAAATGATGCATATAGAACTCACCTAAGCTTTAAAATAGCTTTGGAAACAAGTTTTTCACCCAAATTCTCCAATGAAGCCAAATAGAGCAACTTTATCAAATCTCATGTTCTACATCAAGTTAACCACTAATTAGTTACCTATTCACATCCAATTAACATATTCTAACATTAGTTAACTTAATCTAACACTAACTCATCAAACCCTTTCTTACAACTTCAAATTAGCTAGGTAAATTGGACATTCCTATCAATTAGCATCAATTGATACAATCTAACTCCATACCCATCTAATTCAACCTAATTAACAACTATTTAAACCATAAAATCAAACAAATAAGTTGGTTACATTGGATGAGTGATTCCACCCGAATCCTTGCCCTCCAATTTCCTTAAATTCCTTAGCTTTTCCTGCAAATTGATGATGGAAATAGATAGAGCTAGATGAATACTCAACTTTTCCATCAATTCACTTAAGAAATTTGTAAGAAATGAAGAAGAAGAATAAGGAAGAGTGGTTTGGCCACTTTGAAGAAGAAGAAGAAGATGAGTTAAAAATGGCTAAGTAAGAAATAAATAGAGAAATCCTATTGGCAAATTACAACTAACCCCTCCAACTTTCATATATCACATTTTGATTTAAAATCTTCTGTAATTTATTCTGTCAATTATGTCAGGATTTAGAATTTAAAGTGGGGAGTCAATAAGCTTATTTTAATTTATATTTATTTATAAAAATAGTTCTGGAGTCATTCTATAACTCTGACAGACCAATTTTCACTATTCACCTTAAACTTTCATTTATTTACAATTTTGCCATTGGTTACTTTTTCAGTGTTTCTAAATAATTTTCACTTCTTTCTTTTTATCGAAATTACACATGCATTATAGTGATCTTTTACCCCCTGGTCAACTTCAGAAATTCTTCTGTTGACTAGACTGCTAATTTCTCAGCAGTGTTTCTGACATCGCCGCTTTCCAGAAAAGTAACTAGTTCGCTTTCTAACTGTGTCTCTAAAATTATTTCTCATCATTTCAAGACTAATGAACCACAAACTGAGAACTAAATCATGCATATAAGTTAGGAATTTATAGGGTATTACATTCTACCCCCTACAAATAAATTCATCCTCGAATTTAAATAAAACATACCTCACAGCTAGAACAAGAATGGATATTTGCTCCTCATCTCCTGCTCACTCTCCCAAGTGCACTCCTCCATGGATTGATTCCTCCAAAGCACTTTAACCATCGGGATCTCTTTATTCCGCAACTATCTGACTTGCTAATCAATGATCTCCACATGAAGCTCCTCATAAGACAAGTCATCACTGAGATCCACATCCTGAACCTTCAATATGTGCAATGGATCAGACACATATTTCTGCAACATAGAGATATGAAAAACCGGATGTACGTGGCTCATATTAGGTGGAAGAGCCAATCTATAGGCCACATTACCTATCTTCTCAAGAATCTCAAACGGGCCTATAAACCTTGGTGATAACTTACCCCTCTTCCCAAATCTCATAACACCCCTTATCGGTGAGACCTTAAGGAAGACATGATCACTAACTGGAAAACGTACATCCTTCCTCTTTGGATCAGCATAACTCTTCTGCCTACTGAAAGGCAGTCCTCATCCGATCTCTGATCATAGAAACCTTTTCCATAGTCTCTTTGATCAACTCTGGTCCCTCAAGTTGCTTCTCCCCTGGCTCCACCCAACACACTGGAGATCTGTATTTTCTACCATATAGTGCTTTAAATGGAGTCATACCAATAGAAGAGTGAAACTGTTGTTATAAGAGAACTTTATCAATGACAGATATTGGTCCCAGTTACCTTTGAAATTCAGAACACACAACTGAAGCATATCTTCCAAAGTTTGGATTGTCCTATCCGACTGTCCATCAGTCTATGGATGGAAAGCAGTACTAAATCGTAATTGGGTACCCATGGCCTCCTGAAACTTCTGCCAAAACCGAGAAGTGAACTATGTACCCCTGTCTGATATAATCATCAAAGGAACTTCATAAAGTTGCACAATCTTATCCACATACAATTGTGCATATTGAGCTGCCGTGTAGCTGGTCTTAACCTCCAGAAAATGAGCAGACTTTGTCAACGGTCAACAATCACCCATATAGAATCATAACCCCTCGAAGTCCTCGGTGGACCAACTATAAAATCCATAGTAACCTGTTCCCATTTCCACTTTGGCAACTCTATCTCCTGAAGTAGCCTTGATGGCTTTTGATGCTCAAACTTAACCTGCTGACAGGCTAAGCATTTTGACACAAACTGAGGTACATCTCTCCTCATCCCAGGCCACCAATATACATCTCTCAAATCATAGTACATCTTGGTAATCCCTGGATGTACACTGTATGCTGAGTAGTGAGCCTCTCTCATAATCTGATCCGTAGCCCATCAAAATCTGGTACACATATACTCTTCCCACATCTCAATACCCCATCCTCTACTGCAAACTTTGTCATCGTCCCATTCTGTACCTCTCCCTTGGGCTTCAGTAGATAAGGATCCCTATCTTGAGCCACTTTAATATCATCAATCAACAGTGACTTCACCTAAAATTGGGCTATCAGAGCCTGTCTCTGATCCTGTGATCCCAACTTCAACTCCACGCCTAAATCTACCAACTCCCTCATACCTCGGATCAATGGCCTCCTACAAATCACAATATGAGCTAAATTGCCCATCAATTTCCTGCTCAGTGCATCAACCACTACATTGGCCTTACCCGAGTGGTAAAGAATCTCGCAGTCATAATTCTTAAGAAGCTCCACCCATATGTGTTGCCTAAGATTTAGATCCTTCTGCTGAAATATATACTATAGACTCTTATGATCAGTATATATCTCACATTTCGATCCATACAAGTAATGTCTCCAAATCTTTAATGCAAATATCACAACTGCCATCTCCAGATCTTGTATCGGATAATTTGCTTTATTCTTCTTTAATTGACGAGAAGCATAAGCAATTACCCTACCAATCTGCATTAATACACACCCCAGACCAATCCGTGAAGCATCACAATATACAGTAAATTTCTCCCCCTCTACTAGTAATGCCAACACTAGAGCACTGGTGAGGCAATACTTCAAAGTCTGAAAGTTGTGATCACACTCATCAGTCCATACATATCGCTCTTATTTCCTCATTAATTTAGTCAATGGAGCTACAATCCGAGAGAAATCCTTCACAGACCTCCTGTAATATCTAGCCATACCCAGAAAACTACGAACCTCTAAAACACTGGTAGGCTGAGGCCAATTAGCAACCGCTTCAATCTTCTGAGGATCCACCTTAATCCCATCCTTGCATATCACATGCCCAAGGAAACACACTTCGGTTAGCCAGAACTGGCATTTAGATAGCTTAGCATACAACCGTTGCTCTCAAAGTGTCTGCAATACAATCCTCAAATGCTCCACATGCTCCTCCTCACTCCTAGAATAGATAAGTATGTCATCAATGAATACAATGACAAACTTATCCAAATATGACCTGAACACCTTGCTCATCAAATCCATAAAAGCAGCCGGTGCATTGGTCAACCCGAATGGCAACACCAAAAACTCATAGTGCCCATATTGGGTCCTGAAAGCAATCTTAGGTATATCACCCTTCTTAATCTTCAATTGGTAATACCCAGACCTCAGATCAATCTTCGAAAAATGGCTGGCACCCTGCAACTGATCAAACAAGTCATCTATCCAAGGCAATGGATACTTGTTCTTCATTGTCACCTTATTCAGCTGCCTATAATCTATACACATCCTCAAAGAGCCATCTTTCTTCCTCACAAATAGTACCGGTACACCCCAAGGAGAACTACTCAGTCTGATGAATCCTCTATCTAATAGCTCTTGTAACTGTATCTTCAATTCCTTCAGTTCAGCTGGAGCAATTCTATATGGTGGAATAGATATAGGGTCAGTGCCTGCATGTACCTCAATCTCAAACTCTATCTCCCTATTAGGGGGGCAATCCTGGCAACTCCTCAGGAAATACATCAGGAAACTCTTGAACTACCGATATCTGATCCAATTGTATAGAAGACTTTTGTACATCTATCACATGTGCCAAATAGGCTGAACAACCTTTCCTAATCATCCTCATAGCCTGGATAGCAGAAATCAGGTTAACCCGGAACTCCCAAATATCACCCTGAAACTCAAACTTTGGCTGCCCCTTAGGCTGAAATCTAACCCTCTTCCAATAACAGTCTATAACTGCCCGATGCCTCGTCAACCAATCCATACCCAAAATAACATATAGCTCTAACATAGGCAACTCAATCAAATCAGCACGCAAGATGTTATCATCAATCTCAATAACACATTCAGGGTAATAATAATCAACATCCACACTATCACCTATAGGAGTGGCAATCATCAAAGGTACATCTAACAACCTCCTTTCCTTATTCAATTTAGATGTATAATGTGGTGACATAAAAGTGTGAGTAGCACCAGAATCGAATAAGGCATCTGCAATCTCATTCTGAATCAAAATAGTACATGTAACCATGTTTTCTGATCTCTGGGCCTCCTGGGTGTTGACAGCAAACACTCTGCCCTGACCCCTACTAATTGGAGCCTGACTACCACTAGGAGCCTGTCCTCCCCTGCCTCTGCCTCTGCCTATAGTCTTTCTAACTATATTCTTACTCGTCTGTACCACTAGCTGAGAATCCGTAATCGATGGTTGCTGCTGCTCACCCCATAGAGGACATCTGCTAATGAAGTGACCATGTTGTCCACACTTCAAACAAGCACTTGACTGTAACCGGCACTCCCCTCTGTGCCTCCGACCATAAAACCCACAAATAGGAATGCTGAGTGACTATAAAGCTGGTCTCGAGGAACCTTGTGAATAAGCAGGTGTAGACCATACCACAGGTGGTCCCCTACTCTGAACTCTCCTCCTCTGACTACTAGCTGATGATCTCTGCTCAAATCGAGGCACTGGCTCTGTCTGTCTAGGCTGGGAGCTACTCTCCCCTTTCTTAACCTGTGAACTTGGATCCCTTTTGCTCTTTTGGTCCCTTTTAGCCCTCTCAGTCTTGTATTTCTCCTCCATCTGTGTAGCCTTGTTAATAACTGTAGTCAACGAAGTAAACTCTGTAGCCAGCAAAGCATTATGTAATACAACATGAAGACCCCCTCCGAAACCTACTAATCAAATCAGCCTCTGTAGGTACAATATGAGTAGTATATCTACTCAACCTAATAAACTCCTCCGCATACTCCTCAACAGATATGTCCCTCTACTCTAACTGCTCAAATCTAATCAGGTTACGGGTCTTCACTCCCTCTATAATAAACTCATCAATCAAACCCTATCGAAACTCAACCCAGGTGGGTGGGTGCTCACCATAAAGCCTGGGCTCCATCCTCCTAAAAAACCAGGTCCAAGCCTTACCCTTAAGTAACAACCCAACCAGCTCAACTGCTCTCAACTTTGAACATGGTAGTTTCCTCACTACCTTCTCCACCTCCTCCAAGAAATCTATGAGATCAGTACCACAGTCTCCCCTAAACTTAGGTAGGTTTAGCTTCAGAAAGCTAAACATCGATACTCCACCCTCCTCTATCACTCTCCGACCTTCCTATACAGCAGGCTCCCTTTGAAGCCCCACTGGAAGCACAGGAACAGGTACCACTGGATCTGCCTCTGGTACTACAGGTGGAGGCACTATTGCTGGAGTTGGTGGTAGAGATACATGTTGTCTCTCTCGTCTCAAATCTGCCATCTCTCTCTATAACTCCATCAGTCCCCTCATCATCTCCACTCTCTAGGGGTCATCGCCCCTCTCTAAATCCTCTGAAGTCTATCGGGATCTAGATGGACCCTCAGATACTGCAATCTCCCTAACCAGTGACTCATTGGAGGCTACCTATGCCTCCTGAGTATCTCTATCCCTATCGTCGGACATCTTTGTAATCTGTCAAGAAAAATGAAAATAGTCTCAGAAAATGACAAAAATGCAGAATAATAACATATAACAGACGATAACAGCAAAAGACGTCAAATGAAATCTTATGCTCTACGGTATACTTAATTCTGCCCCATTCTGTACTTAGTCACTATTCTTCTGTAATTCAGGTACTATTCATCTGTAACATAAGTTCCATTGTCTATAACCAAAAAGCTCTTATACCACCTCTGTCATGACCCTTTTTCGAATTACAACGGTCCTAGGGCACGGGAGATGCCAATGGCGATCAGCACCCATAGAACCCAGTATCACATGCACAATCTATAAACCACAATATATTATCCATTTTAGTTAGTTACCATCCATTCTATTATTCTGTCATTCATTATGTAATTTACTGTAATTGGCTGTAACAGTTATAATAACATATCACATACTCATCATATATCATCAAATATCTCATAATAACATCATCAACATATATATATGTTCATTTCCTAGCTAACCCATACATACCCCATGGAGCAGCTAGAATATGAACATCAAAATAATAATAATACAAAATTAGAAAGTATACATGAGACTGCCAGCAGAAATTCCTGGATGATAGATGATAGGATTCTGCACTATACTCCTCTCCTGAAATGGGGAAACAATGAAAAAGGTGAGTATATAAGATACTCAGTGAATCTATATGCATCGCAAGTCAAAATATAATGGACCAATGATATATATATATGATAAAGGAACAATGGACAAAATCAATCAGGTTGGTTTACAGAATCAGTATTAGAAATTGATAGAAATATCAATGGTCATATCAAGTCATGAAATCATTTGGTAAGACAGATATAGGGCCTTGAAACACGTAGACTATATGTAATTACACAGTCAATCACATATCAAGTAGGCATAAGACTAATCAGGTCCTATGGCCGAGACTAATAACCCTTCCCAGCTAGGGCATCAATACCAATGTGCACATTGCCAACAGTATGTACCCATTACCCTGTCAGAGCTGCAACTCTGTCAAACCACATTTAGGTCAATACAAATGAATATCACATCAATAGACACCATTATGCAATAATGGTATCATCACTATCAATAAATTAATATCTTTCAAATCAAATAGTATTTGAATCAAAGGCATTACAAGATACAATATACAAACACAGATAAAGGTTATGGTAAACAGCAAAGGTATGGAACAAAGGTTGGTTCGGCAAGGAAAATCGGTTGGCCAATTTGCATGCCAACGTCGCTGGCGACAATGACATTCAAATGGTAGGCCTATGGAATACAAAGCAATAGGCCAAAGGCAAATGAACTAGGCATTTCATCAAACACATGGTGGGCATACAATGGCAAGCCAATAGGTTA
>CANXYC011685175.1:0-19585 GCA_948193065.1 Aleurites moluccanus
GTAAACTTAACCATATCCTGATTCTGATTTTATTCTTGAAAGAAATGTTTCCCCTAATTTTGGCATTGATAAAAGTATGTATATGCACTCCTTTCTATTACATGTTCATATCTTACTGAGTTGAAGGCTCACTTCTCTTCTATGGATTTCAGGTGATAGTTTAGCTCGTGAGGGAGCTAGCAAAGAAGATCAAGCTTCTTGACTTAATTTCTCGAAGAAGCTTTATTGTAATTATTCTTTTGAGATACTTTGTATAATTATTAATGGTATTGTGATATAATATATATTGGAGTACATTCTAGAGCTCCGTAGCTAGTCTTTTGGGAATACTAGAATATTCTAATGTATCAATGTTATCCTTTGGATACTCTTGTTCCTCTTTGATGAGAGATGCCTTCTTTAGATCATTAAGGAACAAGAGAAAGATATGGAATGATATAGAAGGATGCGTTTGTTTTCATTTGATTATATGAATGAGTATGGGAATTTTATGGTAAAAAGGGCGATGTATGATTTATCTGACATTAATGAAAATTGTGATTTGTGAGTTTTACGGGTTTATGGTGGCCTTAAGCCTACCCTTGCCCTAGGACCGTCGCACCACTGGAGTTGGGGTGTGATAACCGTCTTCTTCATCATGTGCTGAACGAAATTGGAGTACTTATTCTTTTGTGCACTTCGTGAGAAGAAATAAGATGACTCCAAAACATGAAGAAGACTTGGTTTATATCCATAGCAACTTTCGTCTTTTATCAAGAAAGAGTATGCAATATGCACAAGGAGAAAATAAAATGTGGGATATTGGTAGAGATAGATTTGACACATCTGAAGATGTTGGAATTCTTGAAGTTTCTAATCTTTCATTTGATGAGCCGGAGATGGAATCAATTATTTTTTTAGATGGAGATGATGAAACACATGGAGGTAATGAAGATGCAAATGTTCCATCAAATTAAAATGATTGAATTATTGTTGAATATATAGTCTATAAACTTATGTTTTTTGTCAATTGCACTTGTAGCCAAACTTATGGATATTTTATTTTCTTTGCTTCTTATTAATGTGATGGAATGATGGAAGTAGCTTTTTTTTTTTTTTTTTGAATTGATGAAAATATTTATTGCTAAATTGATAGATATAATTTATTTTATTTGATTTTTTTTATTAATGAATATAAATGATAATAGATAATGTATATATTAAAAATATTATTTAATATTCAAACATGTCACAACGTGTTGAAATTTAATTTTTTTTTAGAATTAATGTGTCGGAATATCGTGTTGTATTGTTTGTCGTGTGTCGGTGCTTCATAGAATATTAGCACGGTATGTCAATGTAGCTCACATATTTATTTTGAGTTGGTTGCTAATGATTTAATATCTGATGATGACATAAGAAAAAGGAACAATCTTGTTGGTGAGGCAAATGAACAACATATATCTTCTTCGTCATTTAGAACAAAAGTATAAGCTGTTCTTGCTTTGGGGGAGAAAATTATATTGAATTTTGATATTGATAAAAATTCATATAATGAAAGTATTTCTGAATTACAAACTGAAGAAATATCAAATTGGAAGGTGTTACAGGAAAGGAGTAATCAACAATAGAGTCTTGTTGTTTGTGTTAAGTTTTGAGCATTTCGTTATTGCTTGGAGATTATCTTCAAGTGTAGATTATAAGTCTGTCCAGATTTCTCTGCATTCAAAACCATTTTAATTCTATGTTCAAAATTTCATTCTCATCTCTGGGTGCAGAATTCGATTCAAATCTTTCCTTGTTTTGTTTTGAAAGATTTCTATTGAATTGTATTATGCTTTCAAAAGTTTTATTTTGTACTGACATAATTTCTCCATTTCATATTGTCGGTTTGAATTGCGACAAATTGTTAAGGAATATCATATTTTTCCTGCTCCTTATTACACTAGTTTTTCCATTAACATAGTCAATATTCATCAGTTGTTTCTCTTTTGGGATTTTCTGATATTCGGTGCACATTATGCTCTTTTGCAAGTTATGTTCATCTCTGTTTCTAGATAGTGATGTACAGTCTTTTTCTCTTTTTGGTCTTAGATTTTTTTTTGAGCTCTTGTTACTTCATTTTGGCTGGGCATTAGTTATCTTGTTTCTTAGTTTTTTTTTGCTGCAACTCCAAAAGTTGTATCAATATTATCTCTTTAATATAATTTATTTATTTTCCTATAAAAAAAATTTGGTGCAGTGATACTATAATTATTTACAACGCTATGAAGTTTCAAGTTTGAACTCAAGTCAAACTCAAATTTACCAAAAAAAAAAAAAAAAGAATTGAGAAAAGGAATTGCCAGTTTAAGCAAATATGTGTTTTCCCTCAATTACCAATATTATTCTCACATTGCTTTATATGTTCAATGAAATTAAATTTTTTTCTTTAAAGAGGAGTATTAAAAATCTTTTCAATATTGCATTATCTTTACCTTCTCTATATTATTAATGTATGTGTCATGATCTAAAACTAGTAAAAATTAAATAGACTAAAAAGCTTCAATAGCATTATTATTATATTAGTCAACTTTAAGAATAGTTTTATTTTTATACCTTTAAACCATTGTATTATAGTTAGTGATAGATCCAAAAATTTTTAATTTTTTTTTATCAATGTAAACAAAATACATGCACATATATGTAGATATAAGAAAAAAAATAAATAGAGATAAATTTATTAATATTAATAATATTATACATATGTATGTAAAAAAAAAATACATAAATTTTTTTTTGGATAAATTAAATTAAAATGAAAAAAATGAAAAAAGATACGTTAGAGTTAAAACTAATCACTTTTATTATTTTATAAGAATAAGATTATTGGTATAATCCAATGATTATATTAAAGAACTTTCTATTAGAATATTAAAAAAAAAATTATGAACAAAGTCTTTAAAGAAAAAGAAGAGTAATTTATAACAGAAAATGAAATAAATTTAGTTGGCAAAAGCATTTTTTATCATTAAAATAATAAAATTTAATTTAATTTCAATCAAATTAATTGGTTATAATTTTGATAAAATTAAATAAAAAATTTTGATTTTTTGATTTGAGGAAAACTTAATAAATTTTGTATTTTAGTCTTAAAGAGATAAAGTAAGATTTTAAAGATATATATATATATATATATATATAAATATAATAACTAAATAAAAAATTTGACTTTTTATTTGAGGAAACCTTAACAAATTTTTGTATTTTAATTTTAAAAAGATAAAGTAGGGTTTAAAGATATATAAATAAAATTATTCTAGAAATTGACTACTATAATAATAATACCATTAAAACTTTTTTAAGCTATTTAATTTTTAATAGTTTTAAATCATACCATATGTCATAAAAATATGGAGAAGGTAAAGAGAATACAATATAGAGAAAGTCCTTAGCACTCATCTTTCTTTAAATAAATTCAAATATGCACCATTATAATATACATTTACATGTACAAATTAACTCTATGTAGTCAACTTAAATCATCAAAGTTCGATGAATAATGTGAGAGACAAATTCATTTTGGCACCTAAAATTACCATTATGTTAAGTAAACATTTTTCAAGTATGTTAAATAAATTCAAGCACAATAGAGAAATTTGAAAAACATTTTACAATGAATTGAGTATTTAAAAAAAAAATTAATAATAATATGTTCTCCAAATAATACAAACACACCTCTTAGAACATTAGCAATCACAACACAAAAAGCATATGCTTCATAATAAATTGATGTAACATAGACTTTCTAAAAGTCTATTGGTTTTAGATTGAATATTAGACTAATAGGTAACAAATATTATTTATTAAAAAAATTAAAATTTAGAATACTTTCAAAGAGAAATATTATTTTTATTCAATTAAAAGTTGTCTCAAACCCTAAGACTTACAAAACATAAAAAAATAGTTTTCAGAAATTTTAGGAGTTTAATATGGTAATTTATTCCGAAAAGAAAAAATATCAGATTTACATGAATAAGAAAATAAAACATAATAAAGACAATGTCTTAAAAGACATCCTAAAATAAGTTTACTGCCAAAAGTAAATAAGAAAATAAAAGTTATCAAAAATGGATAAAAAATCGTAAATTATCAAATGGAGACCTAGATGAAGGAATTTGGCCAAAATACACCGTCAATCATCGCTTGAGTTTGATTCGTTGTGACCTTTTCCATTGGATTAGATCCAAGTTAGGCCCCTAACTAAATATCTCTAGTGACCCATTTTTTTTTTACTTTGACCCTTTTGCATGGTCAAACCGGCTCATAAACTTCAAGGCTTATATGTCTATATCATTCTCTCTTGCGTAGAGAAAATTCGACCTCGAATTGGCCACAACATCATCATCAGAAAAATCTCTAATAATAGGAATGAGATGTTTTATATTGAACACATCTACAGTATGAATGTAGTTGGACAACTTTAGACGATAAGCATTGGGATTAATTTTCTCAATAATTTCTACAGGGCCAATCTTTTCTACTGACAATTTGTTATACTTGCCAACAAAGAAACAATCTTTGGTAAGGATTGCCTAAACAAAGTCACCAACTTCAAATTCACATGGCGATATTTCTTATCAGCATCTTATTTATACTTGGAATAGATTATTGTATATGATCATGAATTGCCTTGTGAATATCCTACAAGTTAGACACAAAATTGACTACCCTACCATGAATTTTGGTAGCACTAGGTAAACACAACAATCATAATGGTCCTTTAGGAACAACAAAATAAACTACCTCGAAGGGATTGAACCCTATGCTTCTGTTAATGGTATGATTATAAGCAAATTCAGCTTGATATAACTTTTGGTCTCAGTTCTTCACATGCTCGCCTACTAAATAACGCAGCTAATTTCCCAAAGACTGATTAACAACTTTGGTCTGGTCATCTGTCTGAGGATGATAAGCACAACTAAAATTCAACTATTTATTAACCATCTTCCATAAGCTACACCAAAAATAACTTAGAAAACGAGTATCTTTATCAGAAACGATAGAAGTATAAATTAGAAGTATAACCCAACATTAGAAGTTATACCTTTGAAAACTTGGCATACTCGACACCTCTACATATACCGCTCTACCTCTTTATGAATAGTTGGCTAAAAATAAGAATCTTGAATCAATTTTAAAGTTTGATCTCTGCCTACATGACCTTCTTCATAAAGTGATTTTATAAGTTGCAAGCATAAACTACAATCTGGAATGCATAACTGATTGCCTCGAAACAAAAGCCTAGCATGCAATAAAAAGTTTGTCTTTTCTCTAGCATACACCTTTTCTAATATAGAAGAGAAATATAGATCGATAGCAAACAAATCACGAAAAGAATTAAATCTTGGTACCTCAATTGTCATTGTAGTTAATAAGCTCCTCTTGTAACTTAGGGCATCAACAACTCGATTAGTTATTCCTGCCTTGTGTTTCACCACAAGTAAAACGCTACAAATATACAACCCATGGCCTATGACGTGATGACATTTTATCCTGCCTATTGAGATGCTTCAAGGTCTCATGATCAATATACAAGACAAATTCATGTTGGAATAAATAATGACGTCAATGCTTGATGGCTTGGACCATCACATAAAACTCTATTTCATAGGTACTATAATTGAGTTTGGAACCCGATAATTTCTCACTAAAGTATGCTATAGGCCTATTATTTTGTCTCAACATGCTTCAATGCCTACTATAGAAGCATTATTGTATAACTTAAAAGGTTGTGAGAAATCAAGAAGGACCAAAATTGGTGCAGTGGTAAAACATGTCTTAATAAGCTGGAACACCTTTTTGGCCCATCAGTCCACTAGAATTTTTCACCCTTTATGTAATCAGTAATAAGTGTCATGATGCTGCCGAAATGAGATATGAAATGCCTATAGAAGGATGCAAGCCCATGGAAGCTGCGAATTTCAGTGAGTATGTGCGGTTCAGGTCATTGTCTTATTGCTTTTACCTTGGACTCGTATACTTGCAACCCATCACCTAAAATGAAAAAGTCCAAAAATAACACCTTGGGCGCTAGAAACATACATTTTTTTTACTGTTGCATAGAACTTCTCCCTGTAAGGACACATAGAACTTCTCGGAGGTGTTGAAGATGTAATTCAATGTTAGCATTATAAATCAAAATATACAACCATTAATTTCACAATGAAAGACCTTAAAGATTGGTTTATCACATGCATAAATGTACTGGGGGCATTAGATATATCAAATGGCATGACTAGCCACTCATAAAGGCCTTCATGTTTTTTAAATGTTGTCTTCCACTTATCTCTAAGCATTATATGAATCTGGTGATACCCACTCTTCAATTCTAGCTTAGAAAAAACAGTGGCCCCACTAATCTGATTAAGTAAATCATCCAAACAAGGAATGAGAATTTAGTACTTTACTGTAATTTTATTAATGGCTCAACTATTCATACACATCCGCTTATTCCATCTTTTTTTGGGGTTAGTAATGCTAGGACACCATAAGGACTCAAACTCTACTTAATGTATATCCTTTGACTAATAACTTCTCTACATATCTCCACAATTCCTCATATTCAATGGACTTATTTTGTAATGTAGTCAATTTGGTAGTGTTGCACTTGGCTCTAAGTCAATCTGGTGTTTAATATCCCTAAGGAGGGGAAAGACCGTCGAGTAGATCTTCAGGAAATACTTCCTGAAACTCAATAAATATAAGGGTTGTTGTATGAGGCATGCTCATTTATGTCCTGACTTCCTTTCATACTACTTTCCCAATCAACACATACATTGTCTCAAACTTTTGCATTTCCTTATCAAACTTGGCCAGTGACAATAGATTAGTATTGTCTCCGGAACGCTTAGGTTTATCTAACACTTTACTGGATAGTAACATAATCTTTATATTCCCAAACATAAAACTATGAGTATTGGCCCCACCATCATGCTGCATATTTCTATCATATATCCAAGGCTTGCTTAATAATAAATGACTTGCATCCATGGCAAACATATCACACCATACTTCATCTTTATATTTTGCACCAATAGAAAAAGAAACTAAAACTCATTGAGATACAGTTACCTCACTCCCTTTTTTAAGTCACGACATCTTATATGGTTTAGGATATTTATGTGGCTTGATGTTGAGCTTCTGCATTACTTATGAAGAGACAATATTTTCACAGCTACCATTGTCAATGATAAAGCAATATAACATTCCCAAAATAGTGCAAGTAGATTGAAAGATGTTTTACTGCAACTAATCATCCTCCTCTACTTTGGATGTAAGAAAAGATCTTATAGTCACTAATGTTACCCTAGTATCTCTAGTTTCTAGCTCTTTGTCAACTGGTTTTGTATCAAATTCAGGCTCACCATTAACTTCTGCATAATCATCATCACTCTCATCAATCTCAATAAAAAGTGTCTTTTTGCTTACTATCTTTCTATATTCGAATTGTCTGTGACCAGCACTCTACAACCAAAGCACCTTATGCCACATTGACCGCCTTGTTGGGTTAGCTAGTGTAGAACTATTAGCTTGATTCACTCCACTGTCCTTATTATTGGTCACTTCACGATTATTACTAGCCCCCACATTAAATCCACTTTATGGGATTACTGAAGCGACAAGCTTATTTTTTAACTTGTAAAGCTCTCTGATGGGCTGTAGAGACAGACACATGATCAAACATATTAACTGTATCATGGATTTGTGCCTTTAAACCTCCCACATATTGTGCTATTATTTGATCCTCTGTCTCTTGAATCTCATTCCGCGCTATCAACTGGTAAAACTCAGTAGTATACTCATCCATTGATTTGCCTCATTGCCTCAGGTTCTGCAACCTCTAATATATTATTCGCTGAAAATTACAAGATAAAAATTCAGACTACATCTTTTTCTTCATTTTCTCCTAGGAAACAATTTTGGATTTTTCCAATCTGGAATTGGTTAATTTTGATTGCTTCCACCAGCCGCTGTCGAACCCTAAGACTTTGTTGTTATTAATGGAACCTATTTATTGTTAAGCACCTCCTTGAATTCTAGAATTACCATAGCCATAGCCAACCAATCCAAAAATTCTTTTGGTTGGATACTTCTATGAAACTCGGGAACCTCCGTCCTCATCCCATTTTTTTAACGCCTAAAATCTTCCTCAACTGATCTATGATGTCTCTGGGGAGTTTTTTCTTCTAAACTGCTATCATTTTCAGTCGGATCACCATATTCCTCTTCCTCTTTATAATCCACACCCCTCCTAATGGGATTCCTTTCACCTTGATTTCTTAACAACTCATCCATTTACTGGGTTAACTGATCCATCATTTGTATCATACGTTCTTTCATTTGGTTTACTCGCTGCTCTATCTGAGCTGTTGTGTCACGGTCATAAACCCCTTTACAAGTATAGTTTGGTGTACTCTCATCGGTGGCATAGTTTCAAGGAATGAGCGCAGGTTCTGATACCAACTAACGTACCAAAAACCTTCTAATAGTCTGTTGATTTTAGATTAAATACCAGATTAATAGGCAAAAAGATCATTAATTCAAAAAAAGTCAAAATTTGGAATACTTTCAAAAAGAAAGATTGTTTTTATTCAATCAAAAGTTGTCTTAAACCCTAAAACTTACAAAATATATATAGAGAATATCTTTCAGAAACCCTGGGAGTTTAATATGATAATTTATTCCGAAAAAAATAAATCGTTAGATTTATATGAATAAGGAAATAAAACATAACAAAATCAATGTCTTAAAAGGTACCCTAAATAATTTTCCTACCAAAAGTAAATAAGAAAATAAAAGTTACAAAAAATAGATAAAAAAATTATAAATTGCCAAAATGAAGATTTAGATGAAGAAATTTGACCAAAATATACCGCCATTCATTGCCAAAGGCGATGTGTCTAATTCATTGTAACATTTTCTATTGGACTAAGCTCAAATCAGGCCATAACTAAATACCTCTAGTAGCTCATTTCTTTGATTTTTACTCTTTTACATGGTCAAATCAACTCATAAACTTCAGGACTTATATATCAATATCATAAATATACTAAGTTCCCTTAATGATAGCAAATTTAGAGAAATACTCAATAGTAACATTTTAACCAAATTTCAAAGACAGAGATATATGTTTCATACACAAGATTAAAATATATGAAAGCCAATTACAGATTCAGACCAAGCACAAGTCATATATATATATATTAAGTTGAATTATCAATTCTTATTCAATTAGATAGCATTTGTAAAAATCATTTAAGATTAAATTAGATTAGATAGGCGTTTTATGGAGGGAAATGAAGTGGCCTGCAGTTTTCATTCAAGCAAGTCGAAGTTCATGGGGTCCGAATCCTCCTCCGTGGTGCAGGCGGAAAGCATAGAGATTGGATGCCCCATTGGCAAGTGCAACAGCAGATTCATAATCTCCTTCATTGTCCACTAAACCATATTGTGGATCTTCAAATTTTACGTCCTTAAATTTCAAATGGAAAAAAAAAAAAAGGAAAAATATTAATTTTAATTAATCATAAAAAAAAAATAATTGAACAATTTTTTGTTTCTTACAAATTCTAGGAGGAGGTCTCCATGTCGTTCCTCTAAATTTCTTACCTGCAATTAGAAAAATGAAATGAATTTCAATTTAATGCAAGTTTAAGTATCAATTTAGATGTATGTACTGTTTCATTCACTAACCTTCTTCTTGTAGGTTTCTGTCTGTGTTTTGATCACATGGTACTGGAAGCCATAACCAAAACTTGAAATTATTAATTGATTTATTAATCATTTAATACAATAAAAAAATATGACTTGGTATATTAATCATTTTAAACAATCTCAATAAGCCAAAGAAGAATTGAGATAAAATCCACAAATATAACCTTCCTTTCACGTATAAGCTCTAAAGCAGAAGCCATTCTTTGCTCAAGACAGCGCATCTCATCAATGCTTAGATCATTCAAATCCTCACCCATCCTCTGCCTGCTAATACGACAGTTAATATTAAAATACTCATTTGCTAAAATATAATTTTTTTTGTTACTTACAAAATTTTTAAAATAAATTAATTTTGTTTTTTCAAAAAAAGAAAAGATCTTTATTAGAACTTAGAAGTTAAAATAATTAATTAATTACCTGATATCTCTTCTCAGCTTATTGTTGATCTGTCTCAGCTTTCTTAGGTGCTCTTGCATTCTCTTTAAAATTAATTAATTGACCTCATTATCATCAAGCACATAATATATCAATGAATTCAAGAAACTCATAAAACTCATATGGATCAAACAATTATATTATTAATAAAGATTAAAGAAAGATTAATTAATTAACCTCATAATGAGTGATCCACAGATCTATCCCCAAAGTCTTCTGGTATTGATCAAATATCTTCTTTGTCCTGCAATTTTTTATTGTTAATAACAAAAACCCAACATCAAAACTACGGTTTTACAAACCCTATAATCTCAAAAACAGAAAAATCATATTTATATATATATATATATATATATATAAAAGAAGAAAACAGTGGAAAAAAGATCTGTAAACATACGTTGTTGTAGGGCTAATGTACTCATGGAATTTTCCAGTATTAGAGAACATAATAAGAGAAACCTTAGCATCACAAAGAATAGTGAGTTCTTGAGCTTTCTTGAAAATCCCATTTCTTCTCTTGGAGTAAGTGACTTGCCTGTTAGTAGGATTCTCAATCCTCTTGATTTCAATCTTCCCACGACCCATATTTTCTTTCTTGTTCTTGATGAAACTCCACTAGACAAATTGATGAGATCTAGCTAAAGTAAGGGTTTTTGTGTGCAGAGCATAGGCTTCTTTATTCTTGAAGGGACAGTTCAAAAGAAAGAAGAAAGAAGAAAGAAGAAAGAAGAAATAAAAGAAAGGAATAATTTCCATATTAGAAGAGGCAAAGGAAAAGTGGGTTGTTGTGTAACTAAGAATACTCGCTAAATTTGCGAAAATGGGAGTTTCAAGATAGGGTTAATAACAATGAAGTGTCATGTTGGGAAGTGATTTGAAGAGGACAGGACATATTGCAAGTACATTTTGCTATGTGATTGATAAGGCCTTTCCTTAAACCTCTTTAAGTGAACAATGCTAGTTAAGATGCTTAAATGGATTACTATAATTTGGGAAACATTTGAAAAGGATTTAAGCCAATATTTCTCTTTCTTATGATGGGTTTAACATTTAATTTGGATCAAAGATTACACTTACATGAATAAAGACAATTGAATTTTATTATTAGTGGAAAATTTGAAATGGCATTGGTGATTTGGTGTGTTTTATTTTTTCTCTATATCTTGCTTGATTTATGCTATTGGTAATGGAGAACTAAAGACCTTGTGCATTTTTACACATATAGGAAAATCATTATGTTTGATACATTGTGCTTACGCTTTCTCCTTTATATGTATACGCACTCATTCAAGTGAAGTTCATGATAGTCACAGGAGTGTTTGTGTTAAGGGTTAAATTCTTTCATGAAAACACATGTTGAGATCCTATATGTGTAACTAATAAGATCTTATTATCTTATGCAATTTCCTATATATATATATAAATATATATATATATATATATATATATATATATATATATATATATATATATATATACATTCAAGTGAAGTTCATGATTGTCACATGAGTGTTTGTGTTAAGGGTTAAAATTATTTCATGAAAATACATGTTGAGACCTTATAATGAGTCATATTTGCACAAATTCAAGAAGATCTAAATTCATTTTGTATGTATTTTGAGTGACTATTTCTTTTATCCAAATAATTAACATTATATTAGTGATATCATGTGTCCATTTTATGTTAATTGGGTAGTATTTGATAATACCATTCAGCACTTAAAATTAAAATTTTCAACACTTAATTATTTTAAGTTTTTTTGATAACACATATTCAAAGTCTTAATTAAATAAAAAATGACTTAAAATGATAAGTCAAAGTGTTTAGCTTAAAATTTATGCTAAATGCAATAAATGATTAAATTTTTAAATAAATTTATAACTTAAAAATTATATCACTTATATTATTTAACACTTTTTAAAAAAAATTATTTTATCCATTCGAATATTTTTTTTTATGTCAACTTACATATTAATTAAAATTAAATATTTTATCCGAATCAATTTAAAAATACACTTCTCACATTTAATTTATATATTCAAAATTACTTTCTAAATATTAACCTCAAAAATCAACTTCTAATTAATCAGAAAATGAACTAACTTGATTACATTAAGTTTTGGGGTTCTTTTCAAAAGGTTTTTGATGTCTACTTTTTGTATTTTAAAAATTTTTTATATGCCATAAGATTTTTATTGACTGCCACAACAGTAAATTAGATTTTCATAGTAAAAGCCATATGTATTTTTATAAGCCAAGACATTATTTAATACTTGCATATTAAAAATTGATAAAAAATTATCATGTTCTCTTCTAGATTAATTAATTTATTTAAGAATATTATCAGATCACATAGCGTTGGCATCCACCATTAAATTACTTAAGGTCATTAAATGAATCAACAAAATCATATAAATATTGTAATATCCCAAACAAAGCCAATTAGATGATAATAAACTGAAATATTGAAAAGCAGTGATTATACAATAACAGAAATCGAAAATTCGAAAACAGTTATATAACATAGTATAGAACATAAGTAAATTTGAGAAATTAAGTAAATATGACAGAATACGACAGAATGTGACAGAATATGATAAAAGGAAACAGAATATGACAAAATGATTAATATTAGACAGACATAAGTAATTTAAGTTAATAATAATTAATCAAATTGACAAAAGAAATGAATAGTTAAAAGATGATAATTAAGAAAAATTTGATATGGAAGTTAAAGTCTTAAGAGTAAGCGACTGTAGAGACAGTCATGAAATGTTAAACAGAGTAAATGGAAGTTTGTAATGGAGGATTCATGATGGTTACAAGTTAATTAGAAGTTAGATAGAATGAAAAGCGGATGAAAGTGCAAAGGATTATAGTGTTTAGGGAGGAAAAGAGAATTTTCCATAATAAAGGCAATTGAGATCCACAAATTTTGTCTTATCTTCCATAAATTAAAAATTAAAAATCTAAGCTTAAATTCATCATTTGTGGGCCGGCCAAGCTAGGAGTTTTGGACAAAAATTTTAATAGTTTTCATGCCATAAAGAAAAAAAAAGAAACTTTACACATGTTAATTTTTGGTGGAGCAAAAATTCTTAACACTTATCATCTTTCTTTCATTTGTTTTCTTGAGTAAATAAAAGACAAAATCCATATCTTTTCCTTACTTATGTCATCCGGCCATATGAAGATATTTTGGCTAAAGGTTTATTTGCTTATATGTAGTAATTGATTTAAAAGAAAGGATTGAGCACTTGTCAAAATTTACAAAGGAAAAATCTCAACTATTCTAGAATTCTCCATATTTCTCTACAAAATTTGCTATAAAGAATTTATTGTTTGTAAAATGGATTTTTCATTTTATATATAAATATGAATAAGGATAAGAATAAAAGAAGTTGGGAAAAGAAAATCTTCAAAAAAAAAAAAATACATGAGTGGCCGAACCTTTCATCTAGCCAAACCAATAGAAATTTCTTCATCTTTCTTCTCTAAACCTTTCTTTACACAAAATTACTCCATAAAAGGTTAATAGTTAAGCTATTATAAGAGTAAGAAGGTGATTAAGTAGTGAAAATAACATAGAGAAAGGAAGTTTTAAGGTAAAGAAGAAGAAGGAATTCCAAGGAGACAAGGAAGAAGATAAAGATTTGATTAAGGTAAAATTATGTTTCTTGATGATTTTACTTGTTTATTGATATAGATGTATTGAATGATTATTGAAATTGTGGATTTGAGTAAGACATGGAATTATATTTGTTTATGATTGGAAAATTAGGCTTTTGCTTGAAAGATATGTATTGAGAACAAACGAGAAAAGTACAAGTGATTTTATGTAAAATTAGGGATTTCAGATGTTGCTAGAGGCAGTAGATTGGATCTATTTTTTCGTGATTTTAATAACTGAATTTGCTTAAGTATAAAATATGAAAGTTGTAGATAAATGTGTTATTTATAATTATTTAAAATAAATTTTGCAAATTCAAAGTGAAGAAAGAGATATTAAGTAAAAATAGAGACTAGCTCATAACCAGGAAATTTGAAAAGTGCTACTGTATTTTTATTTTACAGATGGTTAGAGACTGAATTATGCTAAGTATTAAACATAAAAGATGTTTATTTATATCTTATAAAGATCTATGTAAAATTATTTTATCATTGGATTAGTATTTTATGAGATGTACCCAATTTAGTACTGACTGACCGAATTGGAGTGCAGGGCAACAGGATTGATAGTAGGATTAAGTTCAAACTGACACCATATAATATATATAACTTGAACATAACTAAATTTTGGTTATGTTAGATCCTGATATGTCTAGTTTAATTAAAAAAAAGAATCAATATAATTGGATATGTGTAGACTGAGTTTGAGTCTGAAACGTCTGAACTGCCAGAATGAGGTTAATAAGTAAGAGTTGTTGGTTAAAAATTCTAAGTATAAGAATAAATGGAAATTTATTAACCTAAATTGAAGATTAATATATAACATATAGATGAATACTGATTTTTAATATTTAAATTAATGTGTAGCTTCAAATGAGGACCCAGATATAAGAGGGGGATCTAGGTAGAGGAGTGAACTGGGACTGTAAGTTTTGCAGTGAGGTGAGTAATATACATACTATTTTGCTTGATAGTGCCTTCAAATTAAATTATTGAAATTGCCATGAAATTTCATTGTTGGCCAAAAAATACCAATTGTATGATCCATGATTAATTTCATGCCCTTTTATAATCCCAAATGATTCCTTTTAATTGAATTTGCATGATTGGTCTAATGCTTTATTTATTGAACTCTTAAAAGTTCTTGAGTTATTTTTTATATCTAATGATTAAGCACTATATGTATGGCATTAATGAAATGACAGAAGTTTTAATGACATTATACACAGTGGTTTAATGATCTTAGCTAGGAGGGGGTTAAGGTCCTAACCATGTGGTTTGATCAACCGCATGAATAAATAGCATGCTACCAGATTGTAGCCTCTGCTTAAATGATCAATAATGATTTTGTCATTTTTATGATTATATGATACGATATGTATCTTTAATACTAATGTGAAGACATTGATAACCAAATCTACATGTTGAATGACCCTATTGTTATTGTTATATACATGTTATCATTATCTCCCTTGTGAGCAATTCCCTTATCTAACCTCACGAGTAAGATAATATGTGTATTACTCACCGAGTATTTTATACTCATATGTGGATTTCTATTTTCTTTTTTACAGGAGGATTACTCATTATGAGGAACTATTCCCAAGTCATCTCTTTTCTTTTGAACTTGGGACTACTAAAGACTCTAATGTATTAATCTTTTTTATAAAGTCTGTTTGTGGATACTCTAGAGCTTCATGGGTAAAATATGAGGTACATTAGATATTAATGATCCTATATATGATATGATATAATTTAATACTATTCAACATGTGAGTTAATACAAGTTGGATATAATTTGCTATTGAATTTGCTACTGAAACTGTATAGTACCTAATGTTTGATATTCAATGATATATTGCCGATGACCGTATTATTATTGATGTTAAATGTAAATGTAATTGTGATTTGAAAGAAAATATGATCAATTTAGAAGTGTTACGTAGTAATGAGATGTAAAGTTGAGGGTATAAGAAAGACTAATTATTGGGAGTACAAAATATTTCTTTTATGCAGACTGTATATTTTTTAAAGGACTCGGTTTTGGATCTGTAATAGCTTTAAAATCTAAAAGGAAGCTCTGACAATTTTCTATAAAATTTATAATTAATAAATGAGATTTAAGCATTGATGAATGAGTTAAAATTGATTGAATAATTGATAACTAGACTGTTAATGGATTTTAAGGGTTTCCGGTGACCTTAAGTTTATCCGTGCCCTAGAACCGTCATGTTTCAAAAGTGGGTTATGACAAATCTCTATTTGCTCCTGCTTTCTACAAACCATTGTTTCCTTTCTAGAAGCCATGTTTAGGTATCTCAATCTATTATTCCAAAGAAAAAAAAAATATGTATTATGCCAACAAAATACACACCTAATTTTCTGCCTCTCAATATTTACTATCCCACATTAAGAGCAATTGACAAGAGCATATTCTACTGCATAAATGGATTCATCACTCACTTTTCTATTTTTTTTTTATTGGGAAGTCAAATGGAATAAAATATTATTGTGAACTACACAAAAAGGGGCAGTCTTACCTTTTAACTTTCTCCAAATCTAATATGTAATTTATATATTATAATCTTAAAAAAACTAACTGATTCGAAATTAAGTTTATTAGGAGATTAAGCTATTTATTCTATGCCAAATTTCAATTATTGGGATGTTACTCCCCCAAGCTTTTTATTGATATATTACTTCATGATCAGCAATAATGTTTTTACTTTCTTTTCCAAAAAAGAAAACTGAATTGAAATTTTATATTTTATATTTTCACATTTTTTATTTTTAATTATCATTTTAGTTTCTTATCGTCAATCTATATAAAAGCCAACTAAAATTCAAATTAAAAATAATTATGAAATTAAATTAAATAATTATGGTATTAAATTAAGTAATAGTGTGCGAATTAAATACCGATCCTACAGAGAAGGTGTTTGACAAATACCAAATTATTAATCTATTCTATAATTTAGAAAATCAAATTTAGAATTCAGTTTTTTAAGCAATTGAAGTAATGTAAACACATTCAAGTTAAATTCTATTGTATAATTAAGGTTTAAGATTTAAACTTTATCAATTGACTACTTATAATTTTTCTATATTTTTTCAATCGGTTCAATTTATTAGAATTAAAGATTAGTTAGATTTTCCTAAATTACATGATGTTCTCTTTTAAAGATACAATACAATTATTTATGTTAACCTTATGTCTACTATCGTAATTACAAGTAATTAATATAAATTTATTAAGTTCTATGAAATATCTTTTAATAATCACAAAAAATTATTTTTATCTCTAACTAACACATACTTTAGGTCTATTATCTTTTAATAATCACAAAAAATTATTTTTATCTCTAACTAACACATACTTTAGGTCTATTATCTTATTGAACTAATATTATAATTCTACTTTCACTACCTCAAAAACATCTTTAATTCATGCAATTAATAGCCAATTAATTACAAACTTTAAGTGCTAAGATAAATTAATTCCAATAAGTTAAATTAATTAATCAAATATAAATAATCATACATAAAATCAAAAGACTATATCTAGATCCTAAAGAATGGGTTTAATTACTCATTAAGAAGAAACAAATTAAAAGTAAATATTGAATTTTATTAAATTAAAAAGAAGAGTTTATGGAGAAACTATTGATAGAATTGGATTTGATGTGAACTCTAGGACATCGCTTTTGAGCTCTTTCTCCTCCAAAACTTCAAAGAAAATAAAAAGAATTAGAATTAGAGAACTTACACAAAAGAACTTGAATAAGAAAACTTGGGTAAGAAAACTTGGATAATTTACAATGATACAATCCCTCTATATATAGATGTTTAAATATGAGTATAGAAAGATTTGAAAGTCTTCCAAAAGATTGGAGAATCGATGTGAATTAATTGCACTCAAGTAGGATCAGTCTAGGAAGATTTTTCATTCAAAAATCTTGAGAATAATTCAGCCTCAGAGGTGCACAATCGTGCATCTTTGCCTTGCACGGTCGTGCAAAATAAATTTTCAATTTTCTGTGATTTCACAAATAGAAACAATAGCCAAAAAATTTGAACGGCCATGCACTGCTAATCCCTTATTTCACATGCACAAACAAAAGATTTTCAATGTACACGACCATGCACTCCTATTATGCTCCAAAACTTGGTTTTCGGCATTTCATAGACACAAACTCCTGTTTGCGTTGTCTCTAATCTTCCAATTGTCTTGAATTTGAGCTAAAAACTTTTAATTTTCCTAATGAATTACAAAAACAACACTTTGAGGAAAATGATTAATAAAATAGAGAAAGATACATAACACAAAAGATGAATTAAATAGATAAATTGCTTCCAAAATTAATTCATATTTTGCACTTATCATGAATCAAGTTTAAGGTGAGTTATGGAATATGTTATAAGTTGATACATACCTTATGTTATTTATTCATTTATTGATTGTTTATCATGAACTTACATTGCATCTAAATTTACCTATTAAATTATTAAAACTGAGCTATTGTTATTGAACTATTAATAATAAACTAATGTTGTTCTTGAACTTGATATTTGAGCTATGAGGTCATTGGGTTATTATGTTGTTCTTTGATCCAACTAAGACATAATTAAGACTAAACTATATAATTGACAGAATGTCCTATTAATGGAGAAAATACCATTAGACTGTGTACACTGGTGACTCATTTTATAGAGTCCAAAATTATCAAGATCCTATTTGGAGAGAAATATGTAGCTCCATGCAATAAACCATACGTGATTGTTCCTGGACAAGGGAATGTCCGTGATTTGTAATGTTATATGTTATGGTATATTAAGTTTCAGTCATTATATTTTGATTGATTATGTCCATTTATTCAAGGGTTACTTTTTATGTAATAATTCATAACCTATAATTACAATTGAATAATGAGAATGATTATCCTTCCATAAACCCCAAATTTTAATATATTTCATATACTCATTGAGTCTAAAGGCTCATTTCTCTTCTCTTACTTTTTTTTTTTAGGAGCTTGGTTCTTAGAAGATAAAACTTCTCCATTCCTTTCCTCTTTCAAGAAGCAAGATATCATGTATAGTCCTTTGTTATAAAAATTGAAGTTGTTATGCTATGCTCTGTATGCTCCGTAGTACTTGAGATTATGTTAGTTATATATGGATAACAAATGTGAAACTTTAGTAATATGTGTATTAATGATACGTTTATTATTGGATTTTTTGTTGTTCATTATAGATGTGGATTAAAAATAAACCTTTGATCTATATTGAACTAAATGTGACAAATTATTTTTTTAAATGATGTGCAGCCTATATATATGTGAGTATGATATTGATGAAACTACGCAGATATGAATATATGTTGATTCTCCAAGTTGTTGTAATTAATTAAGGGCAATTTCATGTGTTAAGTAGGTCCTACATACTTTAGTACCATACCGTCACACTAATGAAGTTGGAGAGCTATAGTAATAGTTTTGTGAGAGGCAATGGCATGTTTATGATAATGTTATATGGTCAGAGACACCTGAATCCAAAACCTGTTCAATTTTGTTGAACCAGTGAGACTTTCCTTAGTAGATTTCATGGAAAATCTGATTTGAATTTATGCTTTTGAATTTGAAGTTATCTTATCTTTTTAGTCAATGTTAGTTGGTTCCTTATATTAAGGAATTTTCAATTTCAAATAAGAATAGAAGTTGTTAAGATTTATCTGCTGATATCACTCTT
>CANXYC011685921.1:0-58594 GCA_948193065.1 Aleurites moluccanus
TCTGTCAATTTGTATTCTCCTCCTCTATCACTCCTAAGTCTTTTAATTTTCAAGTTTAATTGATTTTCAACACGATTCTTGAAAATTTTAAATTTATCAAATACTTCATCTTTAGATTTTAACAGATAAATATGACAAAATATAGAAAAATCATCTATAAATGTTACCAAATATTTCTGACCTCCTCTAGTTGTGAAGCTTTTAAAATCACATAAGTCAGAATGTATTAGTTCAACAAGTTGTGTACTCCTAGAAACCGACTGAAAAGGTTTTCTAGTAATTTTAGTTTGAGCACACACTTCACATCTATTAAATTTGATCGAAGTATCTAATGGTATATTATGAGTTTTAGCTAGTTTAACCACTTTCTTATAGTTCACATGTCCAAATCGATTATGCAATATTTTTGGATCAATTAAATTTGAACTAACATAAGTAATTGTTTCATTTGCTAAACTCAGTCTATACATACCACCTATCAAAATAGCACATCCAAAATAAAAAGAGTAAACAGTCAAAGTTACTCTACCAATAGAAATTAAAGTGTTCATGCCAGCAATATCTAAAAGACTGATAGAAATTAAATTCTTTAAGATAAATGGAACTACTTTAACATTTTTTAGAGTTAGACCTGAAGAGAGTGTTATGTTTGTTGTACCAGTGTGAGCCACTACTTCTTTGTCTCCACTAGCCACAACGATAGTCTCGTTGACTTCAGTAGCATTATCAAGTTGCATTTTGTTCTTACAAACATGATATGTGGCTCCTGTATCCAACCACCATTCTGAAGAAGTACTGGCCTTTTCAGTTTTTCTGATCATAGCAATAAAATTCTGAGGCTCAGTATTTTGTACTATCATGTTGTTTCTTTATTTGGTGTGTTAGATTTAGTTTTTAGAGGAGCTTTACATTCTGCAATGAAATGACCCCATTTCCTATAAGCAATTTCCCCTTTTGTTTTTAGAAATGGTCTTTTTGGCCTCCAACCTGGGGGGTTCATTTTTGGTCGACTTGGATCTCCTAGAAAATTTCTTAGAATGTGTGATTGTGTTAGCAGCCGACTGTTGTTGTCTGACAATTTTCAAGTTATTTCTAACTCTGTTCTCATCCTCGATTCTGATGAATCGTTTGAGATCATCCAGTCCCACTTGCACCTTTTTTTCTATACATTTCAGTTTTAAAAGTGTGCCATGCAAAAGGTAGTTTGTAAATTATTGCCCCAACTAAGAAGGCATCACAGATGATGATCTTTTCATTATTTAATTTAGATCTCATATTTTCTAAATCAGTTACTTGATGAGTGATTTCCATATTTTCATTAAAATTGAAATCCATGAATTTGTCAACTATGTGTGTTTTTGACAATTCCTCCTATTTTCTAAATTGAGCATATAAATTATCTCAGATTTCTATGCTAAAGACTTATGTAATTTTGTATTTGCTAAAAACTTCTGTCAGCTGATCAAAAAGATAATTTAATAAATGGTCCTTACAGAAGTTATCATCCTTGTTCCATTAAGATTCATCAACATCCTCCATTGTATCAGCAAAGGTACTCAAAACAGTGTAGAATATATTTTCATATTTCATTCCAAATTGAGTCTTTCGCTTTCAGGAATTCAATTCAGATCCACTAAAAAATTCCAGTTTGACCATCTCAATCGGAACACGTTTATCCATTCTTCTATATAATTAAATAAAAAATTAAATAGCAAAAATTATATAGAAGGAAAGTTGGAACAAGTGCACCTGAATCGAATCAATAATTAAATCGAACTAATGATTTAAACCGAACTGATGATTGAATCTAACCGATGATTGAATCAAATCGATGATTGAATCAAACTGATGATTGAATCAAACTGATGATTGAATCAAACTGATTGAATCGAACCTATGATTTGAATAGAATCGATGATTTGAATCGAATCAGCGATTCAAACCGAACCAATTTCAAATGTTCTGTTCTTCACCGATCTATGTTGCTAGGCTCCGATAGTCTCAAGGCTAGCCAAGAAGCTTCAATCGGGGAGGAGGGAGCTTCGTCAGAGCTGGACAGCCGGAGCTCGATTCTAGGTAGCGGGGTTGCAACGGATCGAGTCTAGGCAGCCGGACTTGGGAGCTTCGACGGTTTTGTGCTTGCTTAGACGGTGCTGGATGTCGAAGCTTGAGTTTGACCGGAGCTGGAACAAACCAGAAGGTGCTCGTCTCTTCGATTGTGGTGACTGCTCTGGACAAACAGTGATTAAACTTGGCGACTGAAAGCGACAATGCGCAAGAAGTAGTAATGGGGCGCAACCTGCTAGTGCTGGACGTGCTAGCTTTAACGACGATGCATCTGGGCAGAGGCTCGACGACGGTGGAATTGTGCTGTGGTGCGGGTCTCAGCCAATCTTGAACTCGCGATGAAGACGGTGCTTCACTAACTTCCAATTCCAAATTTTGCTAGGCTATTATTGATGAGATTTCAATTCAATTCCAGTAGCAAATTCACAATTTGTTTTTGTGAGTTTTGACAGGCTCAATTATTTTTTTAATCAAAAACAAGAATTCTTGCATCCAAAAATTAGAAAACCTAATGCTTCAAGATTGTTAGGGTTTTAGGTCAAGCAATATGCGATTGTTTGAAGCATTACACCCTAGGTATCTAATTTGGAATACCTAACATATTGCCCCTAGCTAGCATATATATAGGTTTACACTAGGGTTAAACCAATTAATGGGCTCTTGCCCATTAGGCCCACTATAAAGGTCCATTATCTATTAGGGCTTATATTAGAACATATATTAGGATTATTTAATATACCCAACAGAAGCAAGTTGCGGAACAAAATCTTAGGTGTAACATCTTTGTAATCCTATAACAAACTCTGAGCCATATGTATAACCTTAGACGGTGGAAGTATAACCTGATTGAAATACAAATCATTCTTGGATTTTCACACAAATCAAGCACATAAACATAATATTTCAAGTGCCTCAAAGTTATTTGCCTTAAGCATTGACATATATATCTGTTAAAAAGAAGACCCCAATGACAACAAAGACAAGTTTGCAATGGGACTAACATCCCTAATCTGTTTAATAAGAGGATAGTGGAAAAGAGCATGCAAGTTAGACTCAATTTCAGAATTACATCTTCTACATATCGGATCAATCTGTATGTTCCATTGCAACAATTGATCCCTTGGGGCCAGGTTACAATGTGATGGAAACCAATAAGAGTTGTATTTTTCTATATTTTTATTTTTATTTTTTTGATATTTTTATTTTTCTTATTCAATTTTGATAGAAAAACTATTTTTAGGTTATATTTAAGATATTATGTTAATATTTATTTGTTTCACTATTTAAGTTAGTTTTGATTTATTTTTCTTATCTATGTAAATATGGTGATTTGTTTCCTTTTGAAAATCAATTACCATATTAAACTACTAGAGTTTTTTTAAAGTTATTTTCTATACATAATCATATAAATTTTAAGGTTAAGGCAACTTTTGATTCAATTAAAATAATTTTTATGTGTGAAAGTTGTTTTTTCCAATTTTCAGTATTCTTTTGAATCAACGAACTTTGATACCTACTAGTCTGGTATTCATCTAGAATCAACAAACTCTTAAAAGGCTTCTACTACATCAATTGGTATCAGAGTTTGCGCTCGTTCCTTGAAAAGCCATGCCACTAAGGAGAGGACTCTAGGTTGTGCCTGTAGAGGAGGTTTATGATAATGACATAGTAGCTCATATGGAACAACGCATCATGAACCAAATGAATGAACATATGACACAGTTGATGGAATAATTTACCCAACAAATGAGTGAGTTGTTAAGGAATCGAGGTGAAAAGAATCTCATTAGAAGGGATGTGGACTATGAACGGGAGGAGAGAGATAGTGATCCAACTGAAAATAATAGTAATTCGGAGGAAAAAGCTCCCAAAGTCATCGTAGACCAGTTGATGACGATTTTAGGCGTTGAAAAAATGGAATGAGGATAGAGATTCCTGAGTTCCATGGAAGTATCCAACCAAAAGAATTTATGGACTGGTTAGATATGGCTGAGGAAATTCTAGAATTCAAGGAGGTGTCTAATAATAAACGAGTGGCCTTAATAGCGACAAGATTGTGGGGTCGAGTAGTGGCCTGGTGGAGGCAATCAAAATTAACCAAGTCCATATTGAAAAAATCCGAAATTATTTCTTGGGAGAAGATGAAGAAAAAATATGGTCTGAATTTTTACCTTATAATTTTTAGTGTATAATGTACTAGAGGTTGCAAAACCTGAGGCAAGAAAGTAAATCAGTGGATGAATATACTACTGAGTTTTATGAGTTGATAGCATGGAATGAGATTCAGGAGACGAAGGATCATATAACAGCACAATACATGAGAAGATTAAAGGCACAGATTCATGATATAGTTATGTTTAATCCTATGTCTGTCTCTGTAGCCTATCAGAAGGCTCTACAAGTTGGAAAACATGCTCCTCGTTTCGACAATTCCATGAGTGAATTTAATGGATGGATTAGTAATAACTGTGCAGGGGCCAATAATAGTGATAGTGGAATGAATCGGGCTAATAGTTCAAACAATAGCCAACCCAATAAAGCAGTCGGTGGCAGTATAAGGTGCTTTGGCTGTGGAGAAGTTGGTCACAGACAATCCAAGTACAAAAAGACAGCTACGTCATAATGACAGGCTCTCAAAGGAAATGACGAACCTTAGGAGGAATATTTAGGTGCTAAATAGAAGTCCACAACATTTGATAACCTATAGAAGCAACTAGAGCATTTACATTTACATCAGAATCATCAGAGATCATACATGAATAAGCAGAATGATAACCAATTTTAATAGAATAGATCCCATTAGTAGAATAGGACCATGACAGAGCATCTAATGGTCTACACTAACTAATAGGGATAGAGAGAATAACTTATACCTCATCATGCTGAAAGATGCTCTCCACGAGTCACGATCCCAACCACCACTGTCAGATAAGAGTTCATGAACATAAGCATCAGGGTCTAGCAAGAGGCAAGGAGATGTGATTACAAAACCAAGCTGGGTAGATAGCCATTTATCCTTCCATATCTGAATACAAAGGCCATTTCTAACTCGCCAAAAAGTACCTTGCTCTATGATCCATTTTGCCCTCATCAAGTTTCGCCATGCATAACTAGGCTCATATCCTATAGCTGCCTGGAAAATATTTGAATGAGGAAAATAACGAACCTTCAACACCCGAGCTAATAGAGAATCAATATTAGTAGCAAGATGCCAGACTTGTTTAGCCAGCATTGCAAGATTGAAGATATGGGATAAACGGAAACCCAACCCTCCCGATTGTTTAGCAAGACACAATTTGTCCCATTTTTACTAATGAATTTTCCGTTCTCTATCTTTCTGCCCCATCAAAAGTTTAAAACCATTTTCCTTAGTTTCTCACAGACATTATCAGGAATTAAAATGTAGTTCATCATGTATGTAGGAACAGTTTGGGCAACTGACTTAATAAGGGCCTCTTTATCAAATTGATAGAATTTTAAATGGAATCTAAACTTAATAAAAATAATAAGTTAATAATAAGTTAATGAATTTTAAATACAAATAAATACTATATAAAACTACATATTAAAATGAATTCTACGTTTATTCTAATTCATCTAATGTATTTTTATAATGAAATGACAATTTCATAAATCTATTTACAAAACAAAAATTATATATTCATTCATACCAAACACTATAATATTTTATGAATTTTGTTTATAACTATCCCAACTTCATGTATAAACTTGCTGTAATTACAAATTGACAAACGATATTTTTTCAATGATGTCAATCTTATATGTGAAGGCTGAATGAGTAGGGCTAAGGGCAAATAAAACATGGATGTAAAGTTGACGCCTTTGATTTCTTGCACAAATGTATAATAGAGTGAAAAGTACTCGCTATCTATTTTATATATAAAAAGATATCTACTCAATAATCTCCATTATTGATAATATATTCAATTATATATAATTTGGAGAGAATAGATAAATTATTCATCTAGAAATCCGACAAATAGAAATCTAATGAATTTATATTAGGGTTATTATATTCAGCTAACTACTATATAATAGATATAGAAAAAAAAAAATAATGGTCTGCCTAATTAATTAACTCTCTACATTTATAAAATATATTGTCTTTTTGTGTTAGTTTTCTCTGGCCTAATCATCCACTATCCTCGCCATCCTAAAATATTTGAATTGTGAAATTATTGTGGAATTATTGTGGGTGACTTTCATATTCACTCGTATTGATGAGAAATATCGTTTGTATAAATTATTCTTTTTGAAAAATATATTTGTGCTTAATGAATGCTTAAAAACAACTATAGACTCATAAATTAAAATGTAATTAATATCGTGTTAATATTATATTGAACCTTTAAGAGATATTCCATTACATCTTTTATTATTGCCATTATTTTTCAACAGTATTATCAGAATCATTAAAACTTGATATTCATCATTTAATTATTTATTTTTATGTGTTTGAATTGCTAGATTTATTTGATGGCTTTATATTTAGTATTTTATTTTTATTTTAAGAAGATGAGCAATTTTATTTTTTTTAATTGTAGTCGTGGATCATATAAACTCAATTTTAAAGGATTTTTGCCAAAAGTATTGAACGATTAAAAAAATACAGAAGCTTAGTCTCGGACTTAAGGTTAACACCAACACATGCTAAAAAATTTTGGTGTTAGTGGCATGAGGCCACATGTGAAGACCACCATAATAAAATAAATAAACAAATAGAAAATGTAAGGACTTAGTCAAGGGGACTAAGAAGTTCATATACAATCAGTGGATGCTTCTGAAAACAATGGTTTTTGTTGGAGCCAACACTTAAATAAGGCAAAAAAAAAAAGAGATGGTCATTACATGCTTTTGTTTGAGCATGTAACAATTTGTTTGTCTATATTTTTATTTTTTTAACAGAAAATAGAACTTTATTAAATATAAATCGAGGATACAAAATTTAAAAGATTTAAGATAGGAATATAAATCCCTTACAAATAAATTTTTAAGAACTTTATACTCAGACAATTCACAATTTGAAAAAATTAGAAGATTAAATTTGTGATCAGTAGAGAAAAACTACCAAGTATAGAGGTGGAAAAATTAAAGAAAAATCTTTGGCTAAAAAGATATGCAGATTTTACTATAAAAACTCAAAGGGTAGTGAAATAAACAAGAGTAGCGTTTGAACACCGGATAAATTGGGGCAAAATGCTTATATACTAGTGATAAAAAATCGGCGCACTTTGAAGAAAACTTGAACACCATAAAAAAAACTTTGGGCACCAAATAGATCCGACAAAGAATTTTCATGATCTAATTTACCTATATTCATCAAGCAACGAAAAATCACAAAAAAGAACAAAAGAACAAAATGGTTCACATAGAAGTCAGAAGACACAGATCCACAACCAAATATGGGAGCAAAACACCAAAATAAGAACAAAATAAAACATAAATTATAATAAACTAATAAAGAAGGAAGCTTGCCGTCGGCTCAAAAGGAGAGTCAGGCAGTAGCCTAAAAAATGGGAAAAATTTTGAGAGGGATTTGAGAGAAAAGTTGTTTGTTTGCCTAAATATGGTAAAGTGGGAAGAGGCCATATGCAATTTTTTTTTTTTTTTTTCGATTTAAACTTTTTGTTTGGTCATTAATTTTTTAAAAGGTTTTCCGCCCAAATTTACAGTTTTTTACAGAAATTGAATTTTATAATTTTCTTAACAAAAATATTTTTTTTATATGCCAAATGAAATTTATATATTAGCAAGAAAATTATCGCTTTATATACATGTGCATAATAATATTCTTCATGACATATAATTATTATTTTTGTGATAATAATTTTATTATTTTTATTTGATGGAGATATTATTATTTAATGTTATGTGAGCATGAAAATTTTTACCTAGAAATTGATTTTTGACATATTAAATAATAATGGAATTTATTAGGGGTTCATTTTAAATATTTAAATATTTATGATATGTTATTAATAGAGGAATGTGTTCTCGTATTTTATTCATAGTTAAATTATATAAATTATTTTAATTTGCATATTAGTTTTGAAAGGGCAAAGTTTTTAATTTTAGTATGTTTATTAGAATTCCATATTTAATTTTATTGATAATCAAATGAAATATATATGCCTAATTTAAGTTTGCTTGATGATTGTGGTGAAATTGACGTTTAAAATCATGAGTTATGAAATTAAGATAAATTAAATGGTGATAATTATGACATGTAACATAGAAAGATATAATATCTTTTAATGAGAATGAGGTATTTAATATTTTGATATATATCATGACTCCACCAGCTGAAAATACACCTCTTGTTCAAATTACCATTTATGAGAAATGATAAAATAAGAATCATGGCTCATACTATACCATATTGAGTTGCATGCATGATGGCTTTATAAAAGAGTTTAAAAACTTTCCAACTACTAAAACTATTTGGGAGCAGCTTAAGCTGAAATTTGGTGGCACACAATAACGAGATTGGGGGTCTTAACACTCAAATTCAATGAATATGTCATTGATCCAAAACATAGCATGCAAGTACATCTCAAAATTATGCTTGTGATGATTAATAACTAATGGTAGCTCTTAATGACAATAAATTTTAGGTGGCCTCATATCCGGGTTGAGGGCCCTCATGTGTCTCATTTTAGTTATTTAAAAAATTTATAAAATTTTTAAAAAATTATATTTTGATAGTATTTGATTTAATAAATCTATTGATATATTTTTTTATGCTAAACAAAAATCATTTGGACAGCTAAAAATGTATTAGAAATACGTTAAATCTAGACCGTTAAATATAATACATAAAATTTCTAATGCATTTTTTCCTATCTAAATGATTTTTGTTTAGCATCAAAAAAATATATCAATAGATTCATTAAATCAAATATTATCAAAATATAATTTTTTAAAAATTTTATAAAATTTTTTAAATAGCTAAAATGGGGCACATGAGGGGTTGCTGTGTATTTTTGCTGTGTAAAAATACATAGTAAAAATACACAGCAACCCCCCTCAACCCCTCATATCCTTGCCTATTTCTTCTTGGGAACATGTGAAATTAGTGCTGATACATAATAAGAGCATCAAAAATTTTGATGACCTTTCATGTCATATTCTACTTGAGGTGGAGTGCAGAATAATGGTTGCTCAAACTAGCAAACGCAATGGATATAAGTCTAAGTGCAATGGACAACAAAAGCGAAATAAAATAAGGCAAAAATTCATCAATCAAAGGACCAAAGTATTAGTAAGCATAAAAGTAAATATGGAAAGAAAAATGTAACACCCATGACTTTCCAACCTTAAGTTAAATCCAGTTAAGGTCGCTTTTGGCTAATGACATCCACTTTTACATGCACATATATGTGTCTTCATGTATATATGTTTTCTAATTATATAAATAAGGTTATATTTCATATTGCATATATGAATAGATGAGTAGGTTACACTTTAAGCTTAGGATTTGATAAGTTTAGCTTCACTATGAATTTGTTATATGCTAAGTCAAAATTTATGTGTTATATGTATTAATTATAAGTAATAAGGGTTGTTTTGGTAAAATTACTAAGTGTATGACATGAACTCATTTGTGTGAGATATATAGACTTGGATTGAATCTCATAACCCTATACTATGTGTTTGGAGACTTAATAATTTGATTGGAGATTGATAGATAGGAGTTAAGTGGAAAATTCCTTAAGGAGAAACTTTTTTATGGTAACAGGTGTGAAATACCAGTAATACCGTGTACTTTCTCTTTGCCTAAAGTCTCAAAATTCAGTCTTGAAGGTAATGAGCGTGAACCATAAGTAACGTTTATTACTTGTCCTTCAATTCAAATCTTCCAAAATTGAGTTTCAAGTATAACAAGCATGAAATATGAGTAACACCTGTGACACCTGTGAATCATCAATAATGAGTGTTACCCTCTGGTAATAAGCATGAATTTGTTCTCTGTCTGTAATTATCAAATTCTGAAAATTTAAAAACATGCGTGAATCTTTTGTAATGCCCGTCAGTATCTTTCTCAAAACCTAAATCTAAAATGACAATAATGAGCGTGACCCATAAAATAACATCCATTACCTATCAAGGACTATAAAAAAAAAAAAAAGTCTATTTTTTCCTTCATTAGCTGCCAACTAGCTATTTTTATCATTCCTTATTCTTTTCTTAAGCTTTAAAACCCTAGCTAAGCCACTATATTTCTCCACATTTAAAACCGCCAAAAAATTCTCCAACCTCCAAGAAATTTTCAAACCTTGAATGAAATCACATAAGAAATCATCAAACTCCTCCTAAATTCTTTAAAGTTTCAACTTAGAGAGAAATAGTAACTCTCTCATTCCTTCTTATAAGCATGATTGAGGTTAATATATCTTTATGGAAGTTATTTATGAGTTTTGAGTGATCATTTAACTGTATTAACTGTTTGAATTAATGATTGGTTACGAAGGTAAGAGTATTAATGACATTTATGATAAATAGTAACATGAATAGTTAAATTCTTCTTTATCTTCTATAATTACTCATTTAATGGTTAAATCGGAGTTAGAAAATATCCAAATGAACTTTAAGAAGTCTGAAATCATAAGAATCTGTCACATCCCCCACTTCAGGAGATATGACAATCTTAGGGATTGGGAAGGCATAAAGCTACTTAAACCTGTAGAACTTCAATTAACAATTTTTCAAAAATTTTGGTGTTGTTTCCTCTGTTTTTCCAACTATTACCCAGGACCAATGTCCCTCACTTCATTCCAACAACACAGCCTGCAGAAAAAATGCACTTCCAATATTTTCATCATTATATCCTCATCTTCAAAGGAAAATTTCATATTTAACACTTCATAAATTTTCAAATCAACATTCATATCATTTTCATCATAGGTACTCAATAAATTATTCATCATATAGGTTCATATACTTATGTTATTATTAATTATCCTTTATGTAGCGTTTAATATTTATATATATCCAAAATATTAGTTAACCAATTTACAAACCATGGAGTATCTACAAAACAAAATATCAATATTGGAGACACTAATTAGATATGTATGGTTCGCAGCTAAAGAAGACGAAGCCGGAATCGCACCTATCTACCAATCCTTTGAAAAAAATAATAAACTACTAAAATAATAAGATAAAATCTCAGTGAGTAGTATATACGTCACTTCACTTATAAGCAACAATAAATAGTAATAAATTAATATAGCCATTTATAATGTATACTAATTTGGATATGCATACGGTATATAATCAAGAATCTTGGTTACGGTTACAATGCAATATCTAAGGTAATGTAATCAATATATAAATGTGTCAATAAGTGGTTCACTTTAATGATAGATTTATAATCTATGTATAAAGAGGCTACAGCTAGTAGCATGCTTATTACTCATACAGCTTATCAGACTGTATGGCTGAGAACACCCCTTACAGTTGAGATCCACTGTAAAAGTCTCATTGTACACAATGTATAATGAAATTATTATCCTACTCCATCAGGTGAGTAGGTCTGTCATTTATAATATCAAATTGGGTTTTAATTCAGGGTTCACAATTGCAATGGATCGAAGATTCAATATCAATTTTAATATGTTCAATGAATAAATTAAAATTTTGAATGAACAATTTGAAGTAATAGTAAAATAATAGAAGTTATATAATTATTTGGCTATTAAAGGTATCAAGCAAGGAAATATTAATAATTTCAATTGGATTCAATTTCAAGCGAAATAACATATATATTACTTACCTTTCTAACTCTAGCTCCAAGTTTTTCAACACTTCACTTTTCACACAAACAATAGGAATGGTCTACTATTTTATCTACCTCTTATTTATCCTTTGTAGCTACAAAGTCAATTAAAATGTTTTAGTACTCAATTTATCTTAATTTTATGCAATAGGAATATATTGTAACTATTCCTCTCAAAATCTAAAACTTGATTTCTAGCTGCCTAGGTTTCTTTGTTAATATCTATAGTTATACTCATCCAAATATTTAAATTCTTTCTTTTAATTAAACTAGACATATTATGGTTTAACATACTAAAATTTCATATTTTTCTATATACTACACGAATTATGATGAATTTCCTGAATCTGCCATGCATCTTGAAATCTATCTTATAAATTCTACCCGAATAATCTCTACTTTTTCATTCATAACTCAACATGTAAATATCTAAATTTTATTCTGTTTTTACTGAAATTTATCTAAGACATAGAGGAACATTTTTCATATTTTTAGTTTTCTCTTATTTTGAACTTAAGGTCTTCAAAAATGTAAAAAACAGTAGGATTTCTCAGTCTAAACGCTAACCTGAGCCAGTAACATTCAGTGCCTCATATCTCTTTACACAGGATGAATTTAATAAAACTTTCTTAAAGGCATATTTTCTACACATGTATATCTATAACTTTTATGTTTATAAATTTTCAAAATCTAACTCTAAAGTTCTAAAAACTAGTTTTTAACTTACTGTCAAGATACAAAAATTTCAGAATTTCAAAAATTTACTTCTAACTTTTCTTTCTTTCACTGCCTAAACTTCTAATATACCACTGAAAATTTATAAAATTGAATTATAAATCTAGATAAAAGAATTACCTCTTGGAGACTTCAAAGAATTTTCTTTAGCTTCTAGCAAGATTCCAACAAAATTGATAAAAAAATGAAGGTTTGTTGATGGAAAGCTTGTGCATTGAGGTGATAGAAGAGAAATTTATAGAAGAAAGAGATAAGCAAAAATTATTTTTGAAGAAACCCTCTCAATTTTTGGTCAAGCTATGGAGAAAATGAAGATGATGAATTGATTTTCTTTATATATTTTTATATAAGCTTATAACCAATTAAAATTTTATAAAAAAGAAATTTTTAAAGAAAAAGAAATAGAAATGTATGAAGACTAAAAATTGGGAAGATAAATTAAAGAAATGAAAAAAAAAATAAATCACCATTTATTTGGTGGAGGGGCCGGTAACCTAGCCCAAATTTTTTATTATTTTATATATATATATTAGTCAAATTAATTTTTTGACTTAACTAATTTTGCTCAATTCTATTTTTTAATTTATCTATTATTCATCATATTTTAGGTGTGTGCAAATAAAATACTGCTTTGGAATTTACTAAAAATCGAACACCTGAGGGTGTCCAATCTTAAGTTTTCTAGATTTTTCTTTTTAAGTCTTTTAATTGATTTAATTAATTAGCACTCTTTTTAATTTCATTTAATCTCCTAATTATTTTTCTTATGATGCTAGACCATCTAATTAAGATGTCCTATAATTATTTCTAAGTAATGTACTTTCTAAATTTTCTAAAAATTTAACTATTAATACTTATTTCTTAAAACTATTCTTAATTATTTTAAAATTTAATTAGGGTTATTACAAAATCCAACTTGAATTTTCATCGATTGGTAAACACTAATTTTGAGGTTATGAATACATGTTAATTATAAGATGAAAACGAGTTAATTTCATGCTAGTAAAGGTATTTAGGAGTTGGTTTAGACTATAATCTAGGATTAAAAGTCATGATTGCATGAAATATGAGAAACCCTAACTTGATATCTTTAAGGGTATAAAAGGGCTTTTACTATTGAAGTCAGATATAAGTTAAATCATGATATGTATGATGAATATTGACTATGTTAAAGATTAAAAAGTAACTTATTATGACTATATGTCAACCAAGAGATAAAGTTATACTCATACCTAAGAAAGTTAGTTAGACCTTCATATGATTTTTTATAAGAATGAGATTAGTTAAGGTTGAACCTATAAGCATGTTAGATTAAGTCTAATATGCATAAATAGAATTATGTAGTTGAGTCTCATAGTATGGGGTATGAGTTTGAGGGGACTAAGTGTTAAGTATAAGAGTTAAGTTTCATAATGTTTCTTGAATGGATTGTAATGTTATGGTTTATTATATTGATCTCTTATAGCTCATGTAAGAGGAGAGGGTGAAGTTGGACCATTCTTTTGATTGAAGGTTGGGAAGGACTTCTTTATTTCTTTTATTGAGGTGAATGGAAAATATGCTATTGTGTTTGACTATATGTTTAATGAAGTCATTCAATTAAATATTCCATATTTACCAAGAATTCTTCTATATTAAGCTTACATGTTCATGTTTGATTATGATTCAATAAGAAGCCTCAATTCTTACGTGTTATTATATGTTATTAACTTATTTTACTTACTCTATAAACTTACTCCATGTGAGACATAATGACAATAATCCCCATCTGATAGGAAAATTATCATAGTATGTGCACGTCGTAACCCGCAACTGAAGTATATTATCTTGGCTCTTCCTAAGAGGGGGTTCAGGCCTTATGCGTAAAACCTTATCAATCTTGTGTTATTTAGTGGATCATGTCATTACGCCTCTGATCTCACTCATGTTATGATGTTATGTTAAATTTTTTATCAATTCTTGCTACTATGGATACCTTATCACTACAGGTGACATCCATATGATGAACATGTACAACCAAGAGCTTTATATTACTAATGTACCAGATCATCATGTTATCCTTATTAATATATTATAATCATTGATAAAGTATGTGATTCTACCTTCTTATGTGAAACAAACCTATAATTACCAAGCTTTCATGGGTATGGTAATATGATTTCTACTCACTAAAATTACACATCCGCGATTGTTTCATATTTTTTAAGCAATAGGATGGATAGCTTAAGTTTCTTGCCACTTCTTTTTCAGCAGGAAACTTCAGATATCCATGTATATTTCAAATTCTTAGAGTTCATATATTTTTTATCTAGTAGCTCTATGATGGTCCTTTGAGGAATATTAAAATTATTTTAGGAGATTCTCATGTAATCTCATATACTTTGATGATATGTATTGATTCACTACATAAAGTATGATATTAAAGGTTAATACTTTGTTTATAATGGTACATGAGTAAGTATGAGATTTGAAGATATAGTATGTTGTGTTATCAAGTTATGATCTTGGGGTTTGATTTAGATTCTACTATGATATGTTAGAATATCATTTTACGAGTACTTAGTAGCTTTAAATTTATCAATACTTTAGGATAGTCATAATCTCTAATTGGAAAGTGATAAAAAAATATTAACAAAATTAAGTACTATAACTGTCAAAAAAGGGAGACTTTGCTCATAAATACACTGAGCCAAACAAGATATTTATCTATTCTGCTTGCTCAACATTTTAGTTTGCTCAAAAATATTTGTTGTTTAAGTTCTCTTTAGTTGGGTTGTAGACAAAAGAGCAACAAACCACATAGCGAGAGATCAAACAAGATGTATAGATTATCATCTAGTATCATCATATACCTATTATATTATAATGGGGTGCGACATTGAAGATAAAGTCCTTGGCATTGGTTTCCATCAGTTAAAGATGTGTTATGGTGGCAACTTACTAATAAAAGATGTGTTATATGTACCTCGTGTTCAATGTAATCTATTTTCAGTTTTAGTGATGTTTAGATTATATTTTCTTTTATTATGAGGGAACTCAACTAGAGATTTCTTTGGGTTCAGATTTTTATGATTATGGTTCTTTAATAGATGATTAGCTTGAATTATGATAGTAATATGAGGAATATTTGTTAAGATTAATCCACTATTATTTTGTTTGTGTTGGTTTTTCTTTCTTTTTTTAAACTTTTATTTTATAGTTTGTTTCAAATTTCTTAGATTTTTTGGAAGGTTCTCATTCAATTCCAATTAAATCGGAAGTTTGGATTTCAAACGAAAAGAAGTCGAAAGCAAAAAATGAGAAAGAAGTGCACTTTCTGAAGGGAAAAAAAGTGCACAATCATGCATGTCATGGTGTGTATGGTTTTTACATGTCAAGGAGTGCACGGCCATGCCATTTATTTTGAAGCTGCCCAAAATTTGATTTTGCACCGAAAGTGTAGAAGAAGTGCACTGCCATGCAAGGAGGCTTGTGCACGACCATGTACATCTATAGGTTGTGCAATTTTATGTTTCTTACACGAAATTTCAGTTTGTTTTTCCTCAACTTCAAGGATATTTTTATACTTCGAATTTTTTAAGTTTCTAAGGACTTCCTAAACCTAAGTTGTATTGTCTATATATAGATTAGAATATTTAGAAGTTAGATATCAAGGTTTTTCTACCTCAAATTCTTTGTAAGTTTCTTAAAGATTTTAGTTTTTCTTAGAAGTTCTGGAAGAGAGGAATATAGTTTTTGTTATTCTGAGGTGGTAAGATTTGGTTGATCCGAAGGTTACAATTGAAAAATAATCAAAAGTTGTTAGGTTTTATGCTTTAAATCCATCTTTTTATTAGAAGTTTTGACACTTAATGACTTCAGGATGAGTTGTTTCCTGCCGGTCTCAATGACACTTTAGTTGCTCTGACCAATTAAGTGTGATGCCTTGGTTTGCGTGAAGGATCTCAGACCAATTTCTTTATGTAATATGCTATATAAAGTGTTGGATAAGGTACTTGCTAATAGATGAAATGTACGTCTTCTCTCCATTATATCTTATTCTCAATTTGCATTTGTGCTTGGGCTGGGGTGAGCATTTCAAACTAAACTAAATTTTAAAAGTATCAAATAAATTAAACTTAAAATTTAAAGAATTGAATTGAATTAATTTATATAATTAATCAAATCGATCCAACTTTTTTATAAAACTAATCGAATCATACCAAATTTACATATTTGAGTTCAGTAATACAGTTTCAAATATATTAAATTTTATGAAAAATTAAATTGAATCAAATTGAATTGAATACATCAAATTAAATTTAGTTGAATTCAATTTTCAATTATATCAATTTTTTTGCTGACCACCTAACTTGACGATTAGTCACATACAATGCTTTAGTGGCATTTGAAATAATTCATTATGTGAAGAATAAGGTGAAGCAAGGTTGTATGGCATTGAAAATAGATATTAGCAAAGCTTATGACAGTGGATTGAGGTTTTTTTTTAGAGAATATCATGTTAAAGCTAGGGATTGATGTCAAATGGGTGCATCTCGTTATGCTTTTTGTTTCAATTGTAAAGTATTCAGTTATGTTAAATGCTAGAGGTTTGACCTATTGTGCCCAAGGGAGGTCTGCGTCAAAGAGATCCTCTGTATCGTTATTTATTTATCCTTTATGCTGAAGGCCTATCTATATTGATGAGGAAGGTTAAAATGAAAGGATTGGTTCATGGATGCCGCATTAGTAGAGGGGTTCATGTGAAGCAGCTTCTAGAAACTTACGAAAGAGCTTCAAGACAATATGTCAATTTTCTAAAGTCAGGTATCCTGTTTTGCTCAAATGTTACTATTGAGGTTAAAAGGGCTATTTCGAATTTGCTTGGTGTTATAACTCCTCTGAATCATGGGAGATATTTTGGCCTCCCTCTTTAATCGGAAGGAATATAAGAGTAATATTTTCTTTTCTCTAGGACAGGTTGTGGAAATGTCTCCAGGGATGGCTGGGAAGGCTATTTTATTAAAATTAGTTGCCCAAGCTGTTCCAAGTTACTGCATGACAACTTTTATGATTCTGGTGTCATCGTGTGAAGGGCTTCTTAGGATGATGAACTTTTTTTTGGTGGGGTTGTTCGGGGTTTAAATTGGTTGAGTTGGGATATATTAGCTATAAGGAAAAATTTTGGTGTTCTGGGATTTACTCATCTTCATAGCTTCAATTTAGTTATGTTTGATAAGCGAGGTTGGAAATTAATTTCACAACCAAATGCTCTTGTTAGTCGTCTGTTCAAAGCTAAATACTTTCCTCATCGGGATTTTTTAAAAGCTCAGGTTGGGAATAATCCAAGCTTTACTTGGCGAAGCATATTCCAAGCAAGATTTTGTTGAAGCGTAGATGTAGATGGAGGATAGGGGATGGAGCTCGATCAGTGTATGGAATGACATTTGGCTGAAGGATGGTGATAACTGGAAATTATCGAGTATGGGACCTGAAGGTTTGGAGCAGATTTGTGTAAATCAACGAGTTTTTGTGGCGTCTGTGTTGAGTATTTGTTCCATTATGGGCCAATTTAATGCAGCGTGGTATGAATGTTAACACTGCTTGCTTATTCTGTGGTAGTTTTTTATGAAAAATAAAAATAATAACTAATATATTTAAAGTTTTAGAAAATTATAATATATACGTATATATAAACTGACAATAAATTAAACATTAATTAATTTAAATATTGATAAAATGATATCATTTCTATTTAATTTGAAATTATTTTTTATACTAAAAAATTAAATTCTATAAATTACTTTCTTCTAATTGATAAAATATAATTTATTTGAATTGAATTTTATTAACATTGTCTAAAAAATATTTTTCAAGAAAAATATTTTTCAAAGGACTTATTTTATATTTTTTGGTTACTTTATCATACTATAGATATGTTCAAACTTGATAAAAAATTTCTTGTTTTGGAAAGAGGAAAATGAATTATCCTTTTGTAAAGAAAATATTGATTTAAAATGATTTAGTTTTCAATTAACCAGGAAGTTCAATTAATTTTCGGAGTGCTGCAACTATCAGAATATGCAAAAAAAAAAATTGTCCAAATAAAAAAAAATTCCTGCAAAACAAACAGAGCCCTAAATTTCCAAACGAGAAGAAAGGCTCTCACAAGTATACGCAACTCTCATTTATCTAGCCGAATATTTGTCAGAGGAACTTTTGGATTTAACTTTATTGCAAGGCACAATTATTTTTGCATTTAATACAAAAAGGGAAAAATGGAATGGTGCCACTGCCATAAGAGTATTTTTACAGGAACAATACCAATTTCCAAAATCATTAAAACTTCCGTACTCATGGTCATGAATGCACATTATACAGTGGGATTCAAAGTAATCATCGAAAAAGAAAGAACTTATGCATTCTATCTTAGCCTTGTAGACTGCTCACCTTAAAGTGCTTTAAAAAAATTGCCAGTCCCATCAAAGGGATTTTCATTTTCCTATTATTGAAATCTTTATTCCCTTCTCATGTTTTACACTTGAAATATCTCAATGCATGAAGAAAGGCCGCCAGCCAATGATTGAATGATTCACTCACTGTTTCATCAGGTTGCGGATAACATATGGAAGAATGCCTCCATGGTTGAAATAAGCCAATTCCACCTGCAATTACAATTGAAGTCATAACACCAAGTCATTAACCCAACCGAGCTGTAAAATAAATTCACTAAAGGGTTGCCGCATTTCATTGTTTAGGTGTTAATAAGGTGGAAAGCACGGATTTGCTAAGATGCATAAAATTTGACATCAGAGTCATGATGCATGTTAAAAAGTATAGCACATTCCCCCATCCTTAGTCTGCTCAACACAGTCTCGTTTGCACTGCTCTATAGGCAATTTTTTTATCCTAATCTTTTGCAATGTTTGCGGTGGCAGTTGGCTAAATTATCTATATAATGAACTGGACATTGGCACTTCAAAATTCTGATCCAAACAATGTAATAAACTGAATATTAGCACTTCCTTAGTGGTCGCCAATGGATATTTCAAAGATTACCTTGGAGACCGACTGACCCATAGAACATGCCATCATTGTATAGATAATTTAATTGGTTGTTTTAGAGTAGTATTTGCTCTAGAACTGCTAGTCATTTCAGGCAGATGTTTGTAAAAGTATCATATCCAATACTAACAATCTGCCTACTGATTCAATTAAAAGCAATCAAGCCTTAATTAAAATGTATAAACCCTCATCTCAGGAAAAAAAAAAAGCATAAACCCTGAAGTGTTGACTTGTGTTCACAGTAGGTCGTCCATGAATGCCAGAGCAGAATAGAGCTTTGTAGTTTCAAGTAGTTGTAACGTAGTGTTCCTAGCAATGGGAACCAATTCCCCTATCAACAATGTGCTAACATACATCAATCATAGCATGCACATACATAACAACATCCTAGATTTATTTCCTCCTCAACTTCCAAAACAGTAGTATTCAGCTGTTCTTCACCTTCTTTTCCACAATATTAAACTTAATTTTAAAGAGGTGCAAGGCTAAAGAAACAGTGTAAAGTACCTCAGTGTCAAAGCGAACTGTGCAGGTGAAAGATTTTCCATTATCTGTTGTAACAGTCACATCTTGGCCAGGCCTAATGTCACTGATATTGCTTGGGAGGTCAATGGTGTAACGCTCATGACCGTTCAACCCTAGTGTATCTGCATCCTGACCAGCCTTGAAACAAAGTGGAATAATTCCCATTCCCACCAAATTGCTGCGATGAATTCGCTCAAAACTTTTAGCAATCACAGCTTTTACTCCCTGTAAAAAGAAAAAACAAGTCATAAAACAATACGCAGACAAGTATACCCAATATTAAAATGAAAATGAACAAGTATAAATAAAAATTTAATTAATTGAAAAAACTCACTAATAACATTGGACCCTTGGCAGCCCAATCTCTGGAGCTCCCACTTCCATACTCAGCTCCAGCCAAAATAATGGTGTCATGTCCAGCAGTCTTGTACTTCTGAAATAATTAAGTGATCACCCACAGTTAATGATTAGAAGTAACAAAAACTAGTTAATATATCTTATAAATAAGAGTGTTCTAGCATTAATAAGTAATAAAACCAAGTTAATGTGTCTTACATATGGATATTTTTGGAATTGATAAATCATGAAACTATATCATGTTTTTATGATCAACCCAATTTCCACCTCAAAATATATTGCCAGAATATTTAATGCAATGCCATTAATACACACAATAATGTAACTAACTGTTATGAAAATCATCATAGTATACACCAAAAGAAGGATTAATTTTTCAAAAAATGTCAATCACATCTTTTTCACCATTAGGCCTAATAAATATGAACTGATCCTCCAGCCAGTAAACCCAAGAAAGGTTAAAAACACAAACTAATCATATTATCTCAGAAGCAAAAGTTTTAGGAAGGAAAGAACAAAGGATATGAAATGTATAGGATATAATACCAAAAGACTTACCGTTGCTGCTTCGAACACATAAAGTTTCTCTCCTGTGGGAATGTGTACTGTCTTTGGCCCTACCTCCCCATTCAAAAGTTTGTTAACAATTCGAATATTAGCAAAAGTTCCCCTAGCCATCACTTCATCATTCCCACGTCGACTGCCGTAGGAGTTAAAGTCCCTGCGATCCACCCCACGGTCAAGGAGAAACTTTGCAGCAGGACTGTCCTTCTGGATGCTTCCTGCTGGGGAAATGTGATCTGTTGTGATACTATCACCAAAGTTTAGCAAACAGTAGGCATCCTTCACTCCATGTGCCCCAGGAGGATTGAGGGTCATATTCTTGAAGTATGGTGGCTCATGAATGTAAGTTGAGTTAGGGTCCCATGAATATGAAGTTTTAGCTGGTACAGTTAGCTGATTCCACATGGGATTGCCCTCTGTGATAGCCTCATAAGTACTCTTGAACATATCAGGCAGCACACTAGATTGAACAGCCTACAGAGTAGGCCATCCAAGTTAATTCATTGTTCACAAGCTGTTTAAAGGCATAGAAAACTACACCATAAGAGAACATATTGTGAGTGTATACCTCAGCAATTTCTTCCGAAGTTGGCCAGATATCCTTGAAATAGATATTCTTACCATCCTTCCCTGTTCCAATTGGCTCCTTCTCAAAGTCGATGTCAACCTGGAAATTAATTTCAGGTTAACTTAATGATGCAATAGCTCAATTATAATAATGATTTTTTTTTTAGTTGCAACCAGCATGCAAGGTTTGTATCGTCATACGGCAGCCATGATTCATAATGCTTCTTATAAAGTTAAGGTATTATTTAAAACTAAGCTAGGATAGGACCATTCACAAACTAGGATAGGATAGGATCATTCACCAAACATGTCTGATAGATAGATGGATTCTAAAACATAATATTTGATAAGTATTAGTTCAAGCAAAAACACAAGATGTGGATCAGGAAAAAAATTAATTAGTATTCATACCGTGCCAGCAAGAGCATAGGCAACCACCAATGGAGGAGAAGCAAGATAGTTTGCTCTTGTCAAGGCATGAACCCGACCCTCAAAATTCCGGTTACCAGAAAGCACGGCAGATGCAATAATGTCTGAGAGAGAGAGGAAGAAGGCAAATACATGAGCAGTGGGCCAAAGAAAAATATGCTTAAAGCTTAAGATAACTGAGTTGTGCAGTGATATATAACTTATTTACATAATTAGAGGAAGGGGAGGAATATGAACACCCAAAATATGCTTAATGTTGAGCTCTTAGACTATTGAAGTCAATTATTTCCACAAACAAACTCAATTTCAAAATTACCATTCTCTGAAATAGCAGAAGCAACTGTTTCATCCAATTCTCCGGAATTCCCAATACATGTGGTGCAACCATATCCAACAATATGGAAGCCCTGTTGATTCAAATATTCTTGCAGTCCACTGAACCATGCAAAACAAAAAATATTTATATGTCACTTCACAATAATAGATAAACAAAAAGAAATTATATTAAATTATAGCAACTCCTGTAAATTAAATAAATCACATGCAATACCTCTGGAGTAGGTATTTAGTAACAACTCCAGAACCCGGGGCAAGACTTGTCTTTATCCATGGCTTGACCTGGTGAATAATCATTTATACAACCGTGAGCAAGGAGTTGAGGTCAATATTATCGTTTACATTATCTGATATTGATATTGCTACCTGGCCCATTAAGGGCGGGGTGGCACTACAGTTTACATTCTCACAAAAGAAACAAGAACCAAAAGATATCCCAAGCCAACCAAAGGGAGGCTTTCTTTTTTCATTAAGGGAGAAGGAGAAGCAAGGAGATAAAGAATCTAATGAGCGCAACAAACATGTCTAACCTGTAAACCAAGTTCACAAGCCTTTTTCGCAACAAGACCTGCCCCAAGCATGACGCTGGGATTTGATGTATTTGTGCAACTTGTGATAGCTGCAATCACAACACTACCATGCTTCAGCTCTGCTGGCTGTCCATGGAATGAGAACTTTGCCACCTTGTCCTGTGACTCTTTTGGTACAGCGAAACCCTGCATTACCAGAAGAACTTAGGAGGTATAGTACATAATTTGTAGAAAAGTGATAAATAGATGAAAAAAACAAGGCATATGTGATCACAAATTCTGTTGAACATTTAAAGAACTCAATATCCCCAGCTGAAAGTAATGCATCATGGCATGCCTGAGTAAAATGTATATACAACTTGAAAATCCAATCACACCACAACCACAGTTAAACATGCTAAAACCTCATAAATTAAAGCACCTAGTCAGAAAGCCTGATTATCAGAACTTAATGCACCATATAAATGAAGTCCAGATAAGCAGTTGCTGTAAGTACATTGGATATGATGAATACAAACAAAAACTTATAGCAGCCAAAGTAGCAATTTTGTTGACAGTATTGGTGGTCAGAAGAACTTAGGAGGTATAGTTTATAATTTATAGTAAAGTGATAAATAGATGAAAAAAACAAGGCACATGTGTGATCACAAATTCTGTTGAAAATTTTAAGAACTCAAATCCCCAGCTGAAAGTAATGCATCATGTCATGCCTGTGAAAAATGTATATTCAACTTCAAAATCCAATCACACCACAACCGCAGTTAACATGCTAAAACCTCACAAATAAAAGCACTAAGTCAGATAGCCTGATCATCAGAGCTTAATGCACCATATTAATGAAGTCCAGATAAGCAGTTGTTGTAAGTACATTGGTTAGGATTAATACAAACAAAAACTTATAACAGCCAAAGTAGAAATTTTGTGACAGTATTGGTGGTCAATAGAAGACAGTGCAGTTACTTGTTGAAGTGGTGATAATGACAAATATCTTATTTAGCCAGTGAAAACTGGTGCTTGAGAATGATGATGGGGATTCAAATTTGACAGCACACGGGGAAAAAGAAAATGGAAAAAAGATGAGAACACACCAATTCTTCAACTTACAGAATCTTACCATGATTTTTAATCATGGCAACATATTGGGTCCAGCAAAATAATTTCTCTGTAGGCAAGTAAAACAGACCATGCTCAGGACTATCCTAAATTTCAACTGAAAAGCAACAAATTTGATCCCAAAGTACAGACTGGATATCTAAGTAAAACAATCACACTTCATACTGTTAGAATGGGGATGGATGATGGATCTGACCAAAACCTAAAATTGTGCCATTCAAGTTCAACCAAATGACCATTGCACATCTTAAATGTGTTACAGACACATGCTTGATTCAATTTGTCAGCTAAATCCAATAAAAGGGAAACATATTAAAAAAAAAAAAAAGCTAAATTTTTTTTTCAATTTATCCAAAAAAGAGAATTACAAAATAATAATTAAGGCAACCCAAACTTTTAATTAACCTAAGAATTCATGCACACGACTAACTCTGCATCTATGCAAGAAATTTGAAGGGCTCTTTTTTTTATAACTGACCTTGAATCCGACTTTATTATCAAGACAAGAATGCCAATCAGCCTTCATTTCTTTCAAAGGAACACGATCATGAGGTCTGGTTGAGAAAAAAGGTTAGACTTGCATATTCAGTAAGAATTTAGACAAGATATTGAAGAAGTAAACACTGGACAGTACTAGAATATGAGATAGCACTGATGAATGAGTCTTCACAAGCATAAAGCACACACCTCTTTGGTCCAGAAATACAGGGTTCAACATCTGCAAGGTTCAATTGTAGATACGACGAATACACTCGTTCTTGTTGAGGCTGAAATTATAGGTGGGAGAAAAGTTCACAAAGATGAGAAAATTTCTTAGCTTGAATCAAATGCTTAAAAAGAATGATAACAAGTGGGGAGAAAAAATAAAATTAAAGAGAGAGAGAGAGAGAGAGAGAGAGAGAGAGAGAGAAGAGGTCTTACCTCATTATAATCAACGAACATGTTGTTTGCACGAAGGTAAGCTTCTACCATTGCCACCTAAAAACCAGAAACAAAGTCATCTAACAATTTAAATTTCCAACTGTGAGCAACCATACATGAAAAAGTGAGATCCTCACAGTTTCATCACTCCTTCCAGTCAATTTTAGATACTGTAAAGTAACGTGATCAACCGGGAAAAATCCCATGGTTGCACCATACTCAGGAGACATATTAGCTATAGTGGCCCTGTCAGCTAATGATAGCTCGCCCATACCATCCCCTGCAAGGACATAAATACATAAAAATCTTGACCTAACTGGTTGACAAATAATTCAACTCAGGACCACAAACTCCACTTACCATAAAACTCAACAAATTTGCCAACAACACCATGCTTCCTCAGCATTTGAGTCACAGTCAACACCAAATCAGTAGCTGTTACACCATTGCGTAATTTTCCAGATAGCTTGAACCCAACAACACCAGGCAACACCATGCTCATTGGCTGTAAATGCAAAAGATTAATGACAGAAACCAAAAACAAAGCACAAAGCTCAAATGTTGTGCATTCAAATTATGAAAGGGAGCATGACAACCCTGTTTGACAGAGCGAAGATAACACAAAATGGAGTTGCAGAGAATATTTTATTTGTTAGGGAGTCAAACAGGGCAAACAATGTCCTCAGGTGCTCATATGAGATCATATATATATATATATATATATATTATTTGCTAGGGAGTTAAACAGGGTAGACAATGTCCTCAGGTGCTCATATGAGATCATATATATATATATATAAAAGAAGGATAAAATCCCCTATGATAAGAAAATATTATAATTGGAAAACACAAGTAGATGCTCAAAAAGGCAAACTAGCAGAAGCACTATAAGAGGAAAAAATGTAGTTGGCATGTACTACAAACACATGATGCAGATGGACATTACTAGAAACCATGAGTATACTGGTGCTGCACAAGTTAAGAAAAATGTTCATTTCACAACAAAAATTCTTAGACTTGGATTCATAATATCATTTTGTGAACAGTAGAAGCATGACAAAAAAAATGATGTCCTAGTTAAACATAACTATCTTCAATCTTAGTAATGAACAAAAGAGAATAGTTTCCATGACATATTTGCATCAATTACCTGGCCAAGCATTGCAGCCTCCGCTTCAATACCTCCAACTCCCCAGCCAGCAACTCCTAACCCATCAATCATGGTCGTATGGGAATCAGTTCCAACCACACTATCAGGGTAGAGTATGCCTTCAGTGTTGAAAACAACCCGTCCAAGGTATTCAAGATTCACCTGAAATTTGAGTACGTCATTTCATGCCTGCTGAATCCTTGAAAATTAAATACTACCTAAAAACTATAAAAGTAACAACTAGTAATTGTCAACTAAAATAAGCCTTTACTTTAAATGTAAAGAACAAACGTAGTGAAATATCATCATCATGTGGCTGAAAGAGAGTAACAGCAAGCAGATGTTCACAAAAGATCAAATCTTACAGCATGAAATTGCATAGCAGTTCCAAATCATACCTGGTGCACAATACCAGAACCTGGAGGAACTACAAGCATATTACGGAAAGCAGACGACCCCCATTTAAGAAAAGCAAATCTTTCCTTGTTTCTCTGAAATTCAAGCTCCATATTTGCCTGCACAGCGTTTTCTGATCTTGTCACATCAACTTGGACTGAATGATCAATGACCAGATCTACAGGAACCTGCAAGCCAAAGTAATTTTCAAAATATGGTTAGAAAAGAATAAATATAAATAAGAAAGGCAGTAAATAGTTTCCCATCCATAAGCAGAATGTAATAGAATAATCACTCCAATGATACTGACAAAAATGTGTATTCATGATCAAGTAAAAGATTGAAGATGAATTGACAATGATGGGAAAGCGTATACAGTTATAATACATACATTTGGCATCACAACAGCAATAGTTATAAGCATAAAAAAAAAAATACTGTACAGAAAAGGAGAGCCACCAACAATGTCAAAAGTGGAAATTGAGTGAAAAATCCTAGTGCTTATACAAAATTTCATGAAAAATATAATACGCACCAGAGGATTGATCTTGTTGGCATCACCACCAAGATTGTTCATGGCATCACGCATAGAAGCAAGGTCAACGACAGCCGGCACTCCAGTAAAATCCTGTTAACAGGGGAAACAGATTGAAACTTAATAACATTCTTATCTGTATCACTACAACAGCACTTCCCAGTGTTGTAATATACCTGCAAGAGAACACGAGCAGGCTTGAAGGGAATTTCAACTTGTTTTGGAGATGTATTTTCCCAATCAATGATCTTCTCAACATCTTCCTTTGTGACTTGGAAGTTGTCGCAATTACGAATTGCAGATTCAAGAAGGATTCTGATAGAATAAGGCAGTTTATCTGTTATGGACACAAGGAAAAACACATCATAAGAGTCACACTCAACAGAAACAATCATTTGTTATCAATAGCTGGCTAAAATTCTGTCTTGATAATCGTTGTGTTTAAATTAGCCATTAACTAAATGTTTTCATCTGAAATGTGACATGGAGCACAAGGACCAAATGCACAAAGCATCTAATATTCCAATTTCAGCAAAATGTAGACTTACCAATCCTTGAATCATTTAGAGCAGGCAGGCTATAGAACTTTCCAAATTCACCACCGCCTGGCTTGGGAAGAGCTGTGAAGATCCCCTTAAATGGATGTTCCGCAGCTGAAATCAAATAGATGAAAAACAAATGAATACCTACGTTTATCCAGAATTAAAATTCTGAAATAAAAAGGAACAGTATAATAATAATAATAATAGAGTTTTTGAATTTTTTATATTCTCATAAGCATCGTCGGATAAGACTGAAAATGACATGAGATCAAGAAAATCAAAATATCCACGTAATTCCAATAGCGAAGTCTCTATTAAATCAATTACAAACTGTAAAATAAACTTTCTTATTATTATTATTTTTTTAATTATTATTATTCTCCTTTTACTGATCTGGTCTTAGCAAAAACCAAACCACGCGATCATTGAAAATAGCCAAAAACGGACTAAATGAAATCAAAACAAAGATTAATGGATTCTAAAGGCAAGCAAAATCAAGGTCAAGAACATAAAATTAACAAAAACAAACACTCCAAAATTAAAGGAAATCACTGCACAGTATCACAATACCCATAGTAGCGATCTTTCTTTGAAATTGTTCGATCCCGGGAGCGACGGCTCTGATCTGGGACCGGAGACTAAGCGGAGACCGCCAATCGACACCGTGACTCCAGCGAGGGACGGAGCAGCGAATAGATCGAAAAGCGGATGAGAAGCTGAGAGATCGGTGCTGAATAGAATTGGTCAAATAAGAAGCAGGAGGCGGCGGAGGAGAAGCGAGAGGTGCAGAAGCTCTAGAAATAGAGGAAGAAGAAGAGGAAAGTCTAGCCTTGGACGCTCTGAGGAGCGAAGAGGCTGAGGCTGAAGTGGTTTTATACATGACGATTTCACATAAAAATGCACAAAAAATTGTAGATAAGGATTTGATTTGCTCTCTTACACGCACAAAGAGAAAGAGAGGTTATAGAGAGAGAGAAGAAAGAGTTAATAACAAGAAGCGGGTTCTGCGATTTGATGATTTAAGAGAGGTATGGAGAGAGAGGCGTGTGGAGAGCAACGGAGACCTAGGGCTGCGTGCCGCGCTGTTCTAGAAGTAAAAAATACTGGCTCAGAGCTTTAGACTAAGAAGAGTCTAAATTGAAGTGGGATTTGATTGTCTACGATTAATTTTTGTTATAATATGGATTCATCCAATTGGTATACTCCACGTTAGCATAACTGAATCCTGGTTCTCCTCCGGAATAACTTTTGCCGGAGACTAAATGGAAGACTTGGTGGACCTTTCAGTAGAGAATTATGAGGAGAATTTTTGGAAGTTTCTTAAAGAGGCACGGTATTTATTCCCTTGTATCTCCATCAAATTTGGGAGGGAATTATAATTCAATGCTTTTGATTCTCGTAGAGTTTAGCTGTTAAAGGGCCACGTAACAAAACCATTGTGTGTGTAATTCTCATTGGTGTTTTTTTTTTTTTTGCTCTAATTATAGTTGAAACTTGATTTCACAAAAATAATTTTAATACGATATTGATTGACAATTTATTAATTTAATAAGCATCTTATAGTTTTAAACTCAAATAAAATTTAATTTAATAGCAATTTATTTCTCAATTTAAAAATAGATAAAAATGATTTTTAAAAAAATTGCAATCTAAACAATATCATAAGTATATATTGGTTACGACGAATAATTAATTAAATAAAAGCAATTTTTATAATGATTAAAACCCATAATATACTATTGATATAATTTTAAAAAAATAGTAATGGAAGAGTTAAATATTAACAACAAATACATAATTTATATTAATAACTTTAAACTATTGATCATATTTTCAATTGTGAGTCAAAATATTTGGGCCACATTTTATAATTATAATTTAATGTATGAGGTGAATAGCAAAGTGGGTTTTCCTAAATGGAATAGACTTCAAACTTTTTGGGAAATCTAAAGGATAATGTGAAACCAAGAAAAAAAAATGTTCAATGAGGGCAAGCAACGGCAGGCGACTTTTGGCAGCATTTGAGCCAAAAAAAAAAAAAACACAGAAAAATATATAAAGAAAAGTCTAACCAATTACCAAAGCGAACCAGCGAAGAGAGAAGCGGTTACGGTTCGCCATTGTGGAATTGGGTGTGGTTGAGGTTGACCAATAAATAATGGATCTTAAGGAAAAATATTTAAAATAATTTCTTATTGCATATATATCTTTTAGAGGGCCCACAAGCCCAACAAAAAGTTTATTTTTTCTTCTGGGGAAGGAAAGCAATGGGTTTTGAATGAGCTGGAGCCCCGGTTGGAGTTGGCCAATTGAAGTTCTCTACTGTTTTAAAATCAAAAGAATAGTAGGGACCTAAAAAAAAAAAACTAAAAGAATAGTGAAAAAGAAACTTTTCTTGATTAGGTTCGATTTCAAAGAATCAATTTGTGTGGGTTTTGGACAATTTTTAGCTTTACTTTTTTTTTTTTTTTTTCCTTTTCTATCTTATTTTGTGCCTTTACAAATGCATAAGGTTAAAAGTACAATTTTTCCCCTTTAATTTATACCCAAGTTCAATTCCATCCTTATAATTTAATTAGAGGGGGGTTTGGCTGAAAATATCATTTTAAAAATAGAATTTTAAAAATTTCGTTTCAAAAAATCTATCAAGTTTAATTTTTTTTTTTTTTAAGTTTTAAAAGAGCATTTTATTTTTATACTTAAATACTCAAAAAATCATTTAATCTTTTTTAAATTTCAAAACGTTATTTATATATCTATTTTAAATAAATCCAAATATTCTTTTAGTCTCAATTACCCTCTTTTATTTATTAAATTAGACTTAGAATATTCAAATCGGGTCACGTATGACATATGATATAACTTACCGTTACTAATCCTAAACTTTGGCATGTTATGTTGTTAATCTCATTTCAGGTTATACCATTGCACAAGACATTCAGACTTAATATAAGGGTACATTTAATTTAGATTTTTAAAAGTATTTATAGTTTTTTTAATGAATGATTTTTATAGAGTTTATGAATTTTTAATAACTTTTGTAAATTTATAAATTTATGAATGACTTTCACAAATTTATTTTAAAAAATTTGTATAGATATTGATAGATTTTTAAAGATATTAATAGACTTTCATTTATTTCTAATATCTATTTTATATAAATGTAATAAAAATACATATTTAAAATAATAAATAAAAGTATGAACTCTCAATTAAATAATATTGTTCAATCCAAGTACCAAAATTAATTAAAATAATATTTTAAAAAATAAAACGGTTAATATTTCTCTGTTTATTGCTCCACAAATTCACAATAATTTTTAATTTAGTTAATAAATTTTATTTAATTATTTAAAATTAAATTTAGAAATAAAATTAAAATTTTATTTTATTTATTTTTCAATTTCAACCCAACAAATCATTATTGTTAGTAGATAAAACTCTTGCACTATACAAACATCTAAATTTTTAACAGTGAGTCATGAATTAATTGATATAGAGGGTGAGCATTGTTCAAGCTCAAGTTTGATTAAAAAATAATACTCGTAGATTCAGAGGTGAAACTAGAGTTGTAATTTTAGAGGGACCAAACTAGAAAACACTAAATATTGTTACATCAAATTGTAATTTTACATTTATATATATGTTTCATGCTCACATAGATATAGCTATAATATTAGATCAGTTATCTTTTAAAAAAACATATAGCACCATTAATTTGATGACAATAGCTAGAGGGACACAATAGTCAAAGGTAATTTAGAAGAAGTGAAACAAAAATTGTAGTATATGGTGCGAATTTGCACTTGCAAAGCTGTTTATTTTAGCTAAAACAACTTCTTCAATTATAGGCTTTTAGCAAAACAAGGGAAGAAAAGAAAAGAAAAACAACAATTTACTGTGGGTTATTTTTATTGTTGAAGGAGTTACAAAGAGGAATGGTCGTTACATAGTCATAATGTCCATTATGCTTGAAAACTTCAGTTTCTATATAATTACTCAAAAAGTTTTTTCAAAGCTGTAACAAGTTGTTATTTCAAGCCCATTACAAGTTGTCAAACCCATTACATAAAATGCCACAAATGGTGTTTATAATTTTCCATATAATTGATATCTCTATCCTATTTGGGAAGAATTAACTGGTATAGTAAAATATGATTCGAAATTTGCTAAGGCATCTAATCTGAAAGACATTTCCCTAAGTGTATTTCACTGGTTTCTAACATATTCCATCTTTGCTAAAGGGAGATAGCAATGGAAACATTAGTAAAAATGAACTTTTAGCACTTTCATGTTTGAAAAATAAAACTGATTTTGACTGTGCTAGATGGTTTGTGGAATCTTTTAAGGAAATAAGCATCAAGACAAAAGGGAAATTACTACTTGGCATGAATATCCCAAGAATTGCAACTCATTTTGGTGTGGAAGCTAGTTCTGAGTCAGATTACAATATTATGCTCACTCCTCGAGATTACTTAGACATACCCACATTTAGGGACATGGGTATTACTAATAAATGAAGAGATAATACATGGCAGTTAGTTCAAGAGGGTAAGGACATTGGTAAGGCTGCTAAACAAGATTGTGATTCCGATACTACTAATAGTATATATGTCTTGTTTGGTGATGCAGCTCCTCCTAGGAAAAGGAAGAGAGCTCTTTTATCTAGCTCACAACCACAATCCAGTTCTCAAGGTCCTGTCACCTCTGATCTTTTCCAGACTCAAGTTCTTGAGCAGTTTTCCAGACTCAACTCTCGCCTTGATAGCTTTGTGGATTTAATTACAACCAAGTTTGGCACGGTCAATACTTAATTGGATACCATTTAGAATATCCAACAGGACTTGAAGTAATCTTTTGCTAATTTTTGCAAGGACCTGGTTCTTGCCTTACTTCTAATGACCTACTGCTGCTCCTTCTCCACCTCCTCATCTAACCACTTGAGCTTAGCTTCATGTATCATATTTTTGTTGCATGCTCATACAGTTTTTCCTGCCACACTTTGAGCATCCTTGCTCTATATTTAGTTTGTTAGCTTGTTAGCTTACTAGTTGTTAACTCTTATGCTACTTATTGGTTTATTTTGTTTATTTCTAAACTCTTATGGATGTTTGTCCTCTCTTTTTGGATATTGACAAAACGGTGGAGAGGATAGTATTGGATGGATTTTGTGTTGGATATTGGATATTTATATTAATATTTATATATTCTTTGATGAGTTATATATGGATAAGAATTGTTACATATATATATAACAATATAAAACAATTCATATCCATATATAACAATATCATCAAAGAATATATAAATAACAAATATCCAACACAAAATCCATCAAATACTAATGATCATTATACATTATAGCTCAAATTTCCTATCGGTACAAAAACTTGTTTCTAGCCAATTACAAAAAGGAACAGACGTAACATAGTCATAACACCCGTCATGCTTGAAAGCTTCAATTTCTGCACAATTACTCAGAAAGTTATTTCAAGCCTGTTACAAGTTGTCAAGCTTATTATAAGAAGCGTCATAACGATAGTTACACATTTATAACGCCTATTATAGGCAATTGAGTTATCACATCAATCATATCTGTTTTAAAGTATAGTCAATGGAAGTAATATTTGAAGCTGATCTTGCATTAAATGCAGCCAGAACAAATATATTTTATCATAAAGGTTTGAAAACTATAAATAGATGATAATTTGAAGTTAGAACCACCTATTTAAAGCTCACTAAAGACTATTTCATTACTTTAGCTCTCATACTCTTTGTTTTCTTGTTATTTTGAACACTTGTTTTTTAATTTCATCTTTCTTAGTGTTCAAAGCTTGTAAATCTATTTATACTTCAACTTACATCTTTCAAATAACATAGTTTAATTTTTAAAGAAACTTCTAATTCTATAGTCTTTGTACTTTGGTTAAAACTTGAGTGGTATTCCATTATAAAAGGGCGCAATCATGGATAAACCACTTGTAAGAATTTGGGTTGTAAACTTGTAGTTAGTGAAACCTCAATATCAATTGATATTAAGAGAAATAGACATAAGAAAGGCGTTTGACTCCGAACCACTATAGAATTTGCTTAGCTTTACTTGTATATTTGATCATTAATATTGCATTTAGGGTATAAATTATATAATTTTTTTTTAACTCTCATTCACCTCCTCTATAAATATTGTCATAATGAGATTACAACAATCATGGCATGTTAGATTTGATATAAACTATTTATCTTTCTTCCTAGAAATATTTGGAGAATTATTGAGAATTAAGTTGCCAGTAGTGAAGCTAAAGGCGATATAAAAGTGTTATTATGTTTTATGCAAATTTCGATTTTGCGCTAGGTTCTGTAATAGTGTCACGACCCACTTTTGGGCCGCGACAGTCCTAGGGTACGGATAGACCTAAGGTCACCGGAAACCCGTAAAACCCATGAACAATCCAATTATCAAACAAACATTCTTAATCCATTCATTAATATTTAAATTCCATTATTTACTTGTAAATTTTTGCAGAAATTTTGCTAGAGTTTTTTTTGTAATTTTAATGCTATTTCAGACCCAAAATTAGGTCTTTTAAAAATTATACTGCCTGCATAAAAAATTATTTTTATACTTCCAATAATTTGTCATCCTTATACCCTCAACTTCACAATTTTACAGACATATATAGCACTTATAAATCTCTTTCAAAATATATAAATTTCATTTTAGCATTTTTAGTATCACTATCTTTATCACTTCATTATCATTATCATTAATAATCATTAAGTATTACACATTACATTTTGTATGCCACTGAAACGTCAATTATTTCAATGTTCATACATCCTTATAGCACTTAATCACCTAATTACACTCAGTACTATGGAGCTATATGAGTTGACACTTACGACTTTTAGAAAATAAAATTCTATCTCGATTTACTTGACATTCCAAGTCAGAGAATAAATTGAATTGGAATCAGCCTTCACTATCTCATTCCTATAAAAATTATAAACCACAATATAGTGAGTATAAAATACTGAGCATGTATTCATCATTAAACAGGCGATCTAAGAATATAATAACAAAAGATATCAATGGTAGTCAAATATCAATAAATACAATGAATGGATATTAGTATATTAAATTTATATGTCAAGGTTAATTAATTTGCACACCAAATATCTTTGGAAGTTTGGAACAGGTAACAATTATATCGATGATAAACAATGATAGATGAAAGAATGGTCATCAATGGTAAGCAATAAGATATAAGCTTGGAATCAATGAACAGGTAACAATATTTATATCATGTAGATAAGACAGATAATGGGCCATGAATACGTATAATCTCATATCATGTACATAAGGCTTATCAGGCCCTATGACTAGGACAATTAACCATTTCCAGCTAGGGTACCATATAAAGTCACTGTGCACATTGCCGACGATATTTACCCGCTACACCGTCGGTAAGGAAACTCTGTCAAATCCACATATCAGAAGACAAATGGATTTCAATAACAATATCAAGTTTTCATTAGAAACATTACGATACAATGGCATTTAATTTGTATCCATGGGCTTACTTTTGGGCACATTTGGGTACATGATCAACCAAGTACAATATCATGATTCGGGTTTCCAATATGATCAAATACAATAGGGATTGCAAATATCAATAACAATTAATGGATATGGTTCATTTTAATCTTGAAGAAAACTCAAAGGATAATCAACAACAATAACAAAATGATATTCAATCAAGAAGGAAACATGTTCATTGGATCAACAAATCAAGATAATGGTTATGTATAATGATGTATAAATTACTCACCTTAGCTTATGACTTGTACATTTTTCTTTTCCTTTATCCTTGATTCTATGCCTTATCTCTTATGATATTCATCACGTCTCTTATTCATTCTTAACTCTACATATCCAATTAATTTCCATTTAGATACTATTTAACACAAAATTATATTACTTATACTTATATTAAAGAAATTCTCAAGAATTTCCAAATTACTAAGGTTTTTCTGTGTAACATTCCATACTGACAGTCCGTGTTCCTTATTCCATATCTCTTTCTACACTTATTCAATTGCATCAATTCTTATTCCTATTTAAACTAGACATATCAAGCTTTAACATATCTAAAATTCACTTTATTTCCATTACTACAAAAATTATAAACTTAGTGTTACAATCAGCCATGCTGCCTGTAAATCTCATTCTGACAGATTTTATTCTTTTGCTAATAACTCAATCTATATTTAACCAATTATTGTAATTATTTTTCATATTTAAAATAGACATATAACATGATAACATTTCAAATTTCAAAATATTTGGATCATTGTACAATTATTAATGAATTTTCAAAATTAAACTATTGTCCTGAAATCTCTATCCAGAAGACCCTATTTCCATACCTATAATTAATTTTGTGCTCATTCAATTACAAAACTATTTTAAAGTCATTTAAATAACATATAAATAATAATATTTCATGTTTAACACTTTCTCTAATTCAGACTTTAAGGTCCTTATATCTATAAAATTCAATAGCCTATATTCTGTTTGTCAGTCAATCTGGTCAGATTCCACTTATGATCTAATATCTCATAAATCACAAATTCAATTGCTAAATTCTTGTACAATCTTATAGATAAGATATAAATAAACACTTTTTATATTGAACACTTCTTCTAATTCTATCTCTATCATTATGTACAATAAAAACAGTAGCATTTTTCTATAACCTTAATTCTAGACCAGTCACAGTTTTTACTCAATAACTCTTTCCTCACTTCGAATTTTATAAATTTCTTTTATAAAAATCTAATTAACATGTTTATCTACAACTTTTATGTTTTGTCCATCCTCAAATTTAGTCATTAATATTTTGGAATGTTAGCCACAATTTACTGCATCAAATAAGATTTCAGAAACTATATAAATCCTAGCTCAGTCTTTACATTTTTAACTTAATTACCTCAATTATTTGCCAAATCAAACCTCCGAACTCTTAAATTAAACAAAAAACTGAAGTTTAAGAACCTTACCTTAAGTTAAACTCTTGGATTCTATCTTCTTTGATCCCTCCAAATAGTTTTGACGTAAAATCTATCAATCTTTCTTCATAAGTCTTCTTCCTTCCATCAAATTGTTTTCCTATCTTGCTTTGATTTCCCTAGAAAAGTTGGGACAAATTTTTGGTGATTATTTCTTTTATATGTCCCAATAAGTATCTCTAAAATGGTCCGTCACTTTCTTTTATACATACCACAATCAATAGATAAAGAATGAAGATAAATTTGGAGTTTTCTAGAAATAAGACATTTGTCAAATTCTTGTTAAAACTTAAGAAATATCACCCAACATATTTTTTTGTCCCTTTTGCTGAATATACAGCAGGCCCCTCCAAGATTTTCATTCTAGAAAATCTGAATTTCATAGACATTTGGCTTAATGGGTCCCAAAATATTGAGTATTTGCACTTTTGCCCCATAATTTTTCTTATTTGCATTTTGACCCCAAAATTTTCTGTAATTTATTTTGTTCAGATTCAACCATCAATTTGGAGAGTGAAATATCTTATTTTAAATTATTCTATTATTTAAAAATAATTCTGGGTCATTTCTGGATCCCAAACAATAGATTTCCAAAATTACCTCCAAAGTTGCCATAAATTACGATTTTTCTATTACTCTTATTTTCAGTATTCTAAAATATTTTTCAACTCTTTATTTTCACCATAATTTCACATATAATTAACTAACTTAATCCCCCCAGATTTGGGTTAGAAATTCTTAAATTAATCGGACTGCTATTTTTCCGGCAGTGTAATTAACACCAACATTTTTCGGGATAGTATCTCAAAAGTAACCCGATTGAGGCTCAAAAATTCCTGAATGTTACTCTCTACCATTCTTTGTATATTTTAATAATCGATTGAACTTATTCATACTTAAATTAATATTATATCTGTTATATTTATACTGTCTTCTGTACTTCCTCACTATTTATTGTTCTATCTACTGGGGTATTACAAATAGTCATTACCATTAGCTATTAGGGATTTATGGGTATTAAGTAACCTTAAGTTTTTTCAACTCTAATACCGTCACGGCCTACAGGTTGGGATGTAAATTTAAACCCATATGTTTCTCCGTTCTGTAAATTAGAGGAAAGTTCAAATTCAAATTCTTCATCTCTCAAAATAAAGTTGGTCATGCCATTAGAACTAATTCTTCCTCATAAACTTTCCAACCTTCAACCCCTCCCTCAACCATAACTGGTACTATTGGCATAGCTAGTGCCGCTGATATCGACTCAATGGTTATTTTGCTACATAAATTATATATATCAACAATCTATACCAGTTTGGGCATATCCAACTATACGCATCATTTTTTACAATGCCTATAAACAACTCTTGCCTCCTTTTTATAATCATATGTTTTATGCCATTAGATAAAGCACAAGCTATTAAAATAGGTTTAGATGGTCAATCTGTAACTTCCTCTATAAACCAAATCTCAATTAATTTGATTTGAATGTTCACTTTCTCTCCTCATTTTACAATAAATTCGAAGTGCAAAGAGTAGTGACTTTCATTACTGTAGCAGCAAAGCTTTTTTTGTATGATTTCAGTGAGGCTTATGGTAAATGATCTTGAAAATGAAACTTCCATAGCTGAATTATGTTAATGGAGAGAAAGAAAGAGAATGGGGTAGAAAGACAAAAAGTTACTATTAAGAATTTGGATTTTATGCACAGGTGACACCTTATTTATCAAATAAAAATTAAAAAAATACAAACGAGGATACCATGTATGAGCTCCGACGATATTTTAGCCAGAAACCGGCTTTAACGTTCCCTAATATAATCAAATATTAATAGCAATAGGGCCAAGAATCCTTATTCTCCGCAGGGATTTATCCAGAGAGAGGCGAAAATTTCTCATTTTCTCTTCATATGGAAATAAGGATGGAGAATATTTCTTCTTCGTTAACGGGGATGGGGTGTATTCCCCACCTAGTGAGATTCTCATTTCTGTCTCCGTGAAACCCAATATTATAATTTTTTAATTATCCCTAATATAAAAATATATTATTTAGTTATCCTTTTATATATATATAAAAACACATATGTATTACGATTTCTAACTTTCATCACTCAAAACTATATATTAGTATTTATCTATTTCATTATTTTAAAAAATAATAATTATTCTTTTAACATATACAAATTATCTATTTAAATTTATATTTGATTTATGTGTTAAATTTTTAAATGCAAAGTATCGGTTAGATTGTCGGAGTTTTTGCAAATTTTTTATATTTATTAGATTTAATTTATTTAAGTACTCTCATAGTTTAATATATGCTAAATTTTTAATATTTTATTAAATATTGCAGAATATTTTTAATATATTAAGCTTATTTATATTTTAGTTATAGTTGGTTGATATTTTATGCATCTGAATTTTATTAATATTTTTTAAATAAATTTAATTTAATTTTTAACTATTATTTATAAATTTTATAAATATATAAATTTAATAATATAAAATTTAAGTGAAAAATAAAAATTTTAATGGAAATAAAATTTTTTATGATGATGAAAATAAAAATTAAATTGTCTCTGTTCCCCGCTCTCACTTCGTCACGTTGCTCCCTATAATTTAAGTTGGAAAATTTGAAAATTTTTATACAATAAATTAAAATTTAAGGACAACCATAAATTTAAGTGATAAATTCATTGATAACGATTCTAATTTAGCGTAAAACTCTTTAGTGCTGACATTTTCAAATTCATAAGAAATTTACATATTAATCACCAATTGTTGAAAAATTTACATTTAGCTCTCAATCCTTGAAATTTAGGGTTATGGGTTTGACAAATTTTATTATCACGGTGGCCGGTGTTGGCGCCGTCGCTCTTATGCTTAGAAGCGATGTGAATCAATCGGCTGCCATTTTTAGGCGCAACGTCAAGCATATTCGCAACTGGCTCGAAGAGGAATCGGCCGCTGCCTCCAAGTACGCTTTATGTTTATACATATTGTGCTATTTCTCGCTTGAATTTGAATCTATGAATGGTAGGAAAGACTTGAATTTTATGGTTAACTTCAATGGATTGAAAGATTTTTTCTTTTGGGTTTGTTTTCCTATAGCTGAAACTTTCTATTAATTGCAATTTAAAAGTGATTAACAAAATCGAACAGGGATGCTATTATGATTTGAGTGCGTTTCAGGAACCTTGCTGTAATGAATGTCTTGTCAAAAGATGGGTGTGATTGTGTGTTCATTTTATCTAGTGTTCCTGTTTGCATGCATACATTTATATTTTTATGACAAATTCAAATCTAAAATTGGCTTAAATAATCTTACAATGACATTCTCATATCTGGTTTCACATCAGATTCTTTGCCTTCCTCTTCTCAGTAAAATGATTGTCATCTCTTGACTATCGTCGCTTGCATTGGATGCTTGGATTTTTAAAGCTTTTGCATTGCAGGTTCTCCTCCAAGGAGCCTAAAATATTATTTGCTTCACTCTTGGTGCAATCCAATTTTGTGTTGATTGCCCCAATATCAGAGTGTCTTCCCTTACTCCTTTTTGGCACTATGTTTCTCTGCATTGAGTTCTGATTTGAATCATCTTGCGGATTCTCCACCTTCATGCTTGCTTAGTTATCTGTAATATAGATGTTTGGTCTTGCTTGTGTGCTCATTGGTTTTTCTATTTATTGTCTAATTCCTGGTGACCGTCTGAACTTTGTCTTGGCTGGATTATTTTTGTGATAGTCTCTTGCCAGAATTATTCCAAACATGGTATATTGGTAATGAATTCAATTTGTTTTATTTTTTTAGTTGTTTATATTTATTTAATAGCAACTAATAATATTGAAATTTTAGGAGAGTTATTTGTGTAATTTGACAATAAATTAAATTTCAATCAAATTAATTTTTTGCGAAATGACATAATTTATATTTAGTTTGAAATAATTTATTTTCCATACTAAAATAATTGAATTCTATAAATAAGCTCCTTCTAAACATGAAAATTGATAAAATAACATTCATTTGAAATTGAATTCTTGCAAAACCTGAGTTTCCAAACAGAAGGTATGTGATTAATGATGTGAAAACAGCTGTAGTTCTTCATCCTGGTAGTGATCTTTTGATCTTATGTTTTGAGGTTCTGGGATCTGGAGCTTTCTATATGGATGGGAAGCTTTCACCGGGGTGCATGAGAGTCTTGATTAGCTACTTATAGAGCAACAAAAGATGTGTTATGTAGGGAATATGAGCTTTTAGTGCTTCATTTTGTGCTATTGCTGAGTTTTATTCTAGTTTAGCAGTGCAACTTGTGTTGCTTTTGGTGTCTTTGCTGTGTGGTTGTAGTTCTTTTTAGTAATAATATTGATCCTCTTCTGCCCATATCAGACTTGTAGCTCTTGGTGTCTTTTGCTTATATTGAATTTGGGGGAGGATGTATACTGCAAATGCGTGCTATGACTTTAGTTTGGTGACAGTTTGAATTTTTTTTTTTTTGGTTCTCTTTTGAGGATTTGTTTGAAGGAATTGGTATGTACAATACGATAGGTAATATTGAAATGTTTTGAACATGTGAAATTTTGTATCATCTCTTGTGCTTATGTGACTTGAAGTTATGCATTTCTCTGGTGTGAAAATATGCATTTTCCTTGTGTTTGCCTAGATGACTTCACATTTCCAGCCAAGAACTTTGTAATTTGACATCAAATTAAGTACATACTATTTAATTGAGAAGTGAAAACACTGAGTTTCTGGTTGTGTACAACTTAAATTAAAATCATAGTTACTGCCATTATTGAAAAGTCCTTTTGGGTATTGATGCCAAACAAATATTCATTTGATTAGTGTTATATTAGTATTATTATTAGAACTGAGCAAGTTTAACTTAATTATTATTTCTTATCGACTTCCTTTTGATCCTTATTCGTATGTATCTGCTTATATGTGGATTTTTTTTTAACTAACTTGTTATTGAAACTTAAATTGTGGATGCTAATCTGAGATTAACGTACCTTATTCAGGGCTTCAGAGAAGGCAACACCGAAGGAATTGGAATCAAAGGTTCCTCAAAAAGACATCTCAAAGGAGGACAAGCACTAGTTAGGAACTTAGAATAAAGCTTGTAGTTTAAGAGAGATTCTTGTCTTTCCTTTTTCATTTGATGCTATAATTAAAAATTACTCTTGATCAATGTGTAGAGATATTTGCATCTAAAATTCTTTAAATTTGTTTACCCTTTTTGCAGTCTCTTGATATGACAATATGTATGTAGTTAGACTTAGACTATACTGATATTGTTATAGGAAGTCCTATTGGCATTTTAGCTTCAGAATTTATTTACAATTTGCAATTTTGATTATTCTTCCTTGAAGGTATTACCTATTAGCTATTACCACTGCAAGGTTGCTTTTGTGCACAACAGAAACAAATTATTCTATGTACAATTTAATTTCTGATCTCCATTTTGCATCTGATAATGCAAAAACTGTAGGATGATTCAATATGTTTGTATTCTATGTTGAATGTGTTGCTATTCTTCAAGCTCTAAGATAAAAGATATAGGAAACAAGTATTTTCTATGTATTTTTCTTGCATTGTTATTATATTTCTTTGTTTTCATACGTCCATGTTATCTTTCTGATTTAGGAATAAGCTAATAGTGAATGATTAGCTAAGCTTCTTATGACATACTTATCAGTGTTTAACTGTCAACAATTTACACAAGGTTATAAATCTTAAAAGGGATTTTATATTTTAGTAGTATGAACACCTTTTTGTCTTTTAAATTAAAATTAATGTTGTTTTAGAAATTAAAAGTTTATATATATATATATATATATATATATATATAATAAAACTTTGCTAAATTTTTTATTTGTCTCCATTTTATTTTGTGCCAATTAAATGTCTAAATGGATATTTATTTTTATTTTTTTTTTATCAATTTTTTTCCATTTTGTTTTTTATCCATTACGTGTCTGAATGGATAATTTTTTTCTGATTAGGTGTATTTGGTTGAAATTTTTTGTTGGATTATTAAAATATATTATTTTACACCACCTTTTTTACTTTATTATATTTCTTATTTTTCCCTTTTCATTTATTATTACATCCTCTTTTATTTTTATTGAGATTTTCTTAGAAAATAAATATAGGAAATTCTGAAAATTTTTAAAGAAAAAATATAAAAGCAATTAAAAATAAAATAAATAGAGTGAATATTAAAGCATGGTATCATTTATTAAGTAAAATGATTTATTTTAATTTTTTATGAGAGATTTTAATTAAATATACTTAATTTAAAAAAATTAAATACTAAAAGAAATGATAAAGTTCAAAGAACAACAATATAATTAAATATACTTAATTAAAAAAATAAAAATAAATAAAAATGATAAATTTCGAACACCAGCAATACAATTATTTTAAAAAGAAAAGATTTAATTTTTAAGCATAGATAAGACGCCAGAAGAATTGCCAATTTGTCAATAAATTTTTGGGGTGTAACTCTAATAAATTAACAGCACATAATTGATTATAAATATATAAATTCTTAAAAACTCTAATTACCATGTATATATTTATAATTATGTATGAAGAAGGTAAATAAAAAAATTTATAGTATATGAATGGCGTCAATTATTTTTTAAATTAATGAAAGAAATTTGATAGTGTTTATATTGATATAATTATATTTAAAATTATTGTTAAAATGTGAAATATGGGGTCATTGATTTAGAAAATACCAAATTTTAGGGGTAATTTTGAGTTAGTTACTAAAAAAATTTTGCAATTTAATCATAATTTTTTTAAAATAATTTCATTTTATAATTACTGGATAGATTTTTTATTAGATTATACACGTAACATTTCACGAATACAAGACATAACAGGTTAGTATATTATGTAAATAAAATTATCACATAATTATGTTACGTAAGCGATTGAAAAAAATCAAAGTTTAGTAGTTATATTATAATTTTTTTAAAATTTAAGGAGGCATTTGCTCCCATTGTCCTAATGTCCATCCCATCTGCATATTACCAATGTAGAGTTAAAAAAATGAAAAAAGGCCAAGATTAGCTCTCAACTCTTGGTAAATTACATTCATTGGTACTTAATTATTTATTAAGGGGTATTTAATTAATTTTTAATAGCTTTTTAATGAAATAACCTCTTAATAAATAATATATTATGATTATTTGGTAAAAATATTATAATTTTTTAACAGCTCTTAATGGATCAAATTTATAGTAGAGGCTGAATGATTAAAAGGAATTTAACTCTAAATTATTTAAGTCTTTAAATTATTCAGAACATTTAATTATTAAAAAATATTTAACTCTTAATTATCAAACACCAACTAATATATATTATCATCCCTCAATTTTATTTTACAACGAAAATATTACTAATATTATGCTAACCCTTTCATGAATATCCTCGAGACCACTAATGAAATATTGAAATATTGGCGTGAAGGACATATAAACTATATTTTAACCTAAAAAAATCATGTTACACCCTCCTCTTACGCGCCTTAACTTTTTTTTCTTTCTCTAGTAGTTCATGTTCGCTCTCCCAGTCACCTAGCTTTCCTCTCTCTCTTTCTCTCACTTGTATTTCTCTCTTTAAACCAAATCAAAAACCATAAAACCCATTGATTCATTTAGTCATTTTTTTTACAAAGTCTTCAAGTTCTCAATAGATTTCATTATTCTAGCTAAGGCTTTTTGTACTTCAAAGTCTAAACAAAGTTCTCCATTTACCAAATCCAACTTTTTTATCCATAATTTTTTTTATTTTTTTCACTGAAAAGTCATAAAGAATCACTTGAATCTAATTATTTATTTAAAATCCTAATGTTCATGGATTCACAATGAATTACCTCATTCTCATGAGTTCGATTAACAATAAGAGATGGAACTGAATATGAATCGATCGCAATAATCTCCGTCAATTCTACCTCTGTAGAAAACTCTAGATTTGTTTCCCTCCCCAAATCAATTGCTCTCGAATCATTGGTACAATTACCATCAATAGTTGCAACTTCCTTATTATTTGCTGCTTCCACGACTGTTCTTGCAATTGTCAATGGTGTTCGCTTATTGTTCTTGGGAGTTTGCGGTAAATCTCCCTTTGATCCATGTTCTCTTGATAAAATTCTCTTTGAATAAAAAAATCTCAAGTTCCCTTGACAAGACTCTCTTTGATCTTCAAAACTCAAAAATCCAAAATAGACATGAGGGTTAAACAAAAATTAATCAAACCAACCAAACTAAAAATCATAATTTTTATTATTAATATGATTTGAATTGATTTAAAAAGATAGTTAAATCAATTTTTTTTTCACTTGATTATGATTTGAATATATGAAAAATCGACTAAGATTAAACCGAATTAAAATATATTACAATTATATATTTTGATTTATATATATCTAAATTCTAATTTTATAGATATTTTTTATTTAATTTTATGCTTATATAAAATTTGGAGACTTTTTTTAATTTATTTTTATTATATAATATAAAATTTTCTTATACTTAAAGTATAATTACTCTTATTTTAATCTTTTATAAATGATTTGAAATATAATTTCATGATATAAAATATTTTAATTTATATAATATTTATTTTTTAATATTTCTTATAATTCAAACTGATTAAACCGATTATCCAATTCGAAACTTAAGAGTATTGATTTGGATAATTTTAGTTTTACTCTGTTTGAATATAGTTTAAATAAAATACAGACCGATTTGATTAATTTGGTTAAAACTATTCACCTTAAATCAATCGCCCTAACAGACACAATGATCTTTTCAATTCCTAGTGTTATTATACACAATGATCTTTTCAATCCTTAGTGTTACTACTACTACAACAAAGGATGACTAAATGATGTAGGTATTCAAACCTTAAAATTTATGGATCAGTTTAACCATATAAAAAAGTTTAAGTCAAATAAATTGCTAACTGAAGATATTTAGTTTTGGATTTGATCTGAATCTAATCCAATGAAAAACAGAGCAATAAATCTAAGTTATTGCCTTCAGTAACCCATTTCTTTGATTTTGACCCTTTTGTATGGTCAAATTGGTAATGTTTTAAAAGGCGCATCTAAAATAAATTTCATATCAAAATAAAATAATGAAACAAAAATTACAAAAAATGAATAAAAAATACCAAATTGTCAAAATAGAAGCTTATATGAAAGAATTTGATCAAAATACATCGTCAATTATTACTAAAAGCAATTAGTTTGTTCTGTTTTTCATTGGATTAGAATAAGATCAAGATCAAAATTAAACACATTCAATGTCCCATTTCTTTGACTTTAATCTTTTTATATTGTCAAACTGGCCATAAACTTTAAGGTTTAAATGTTTACATCACAAGGCAAGTTCTGTCTCTAAATGTCATAAGGGTGGTCTCCAGTTTCTTGTTGGCAGAGTCATCCGGCTCCTCAAGGGAGGTGCATATGCTCAACGAGTTGGGTTTAATTCCTGTGTTTACCTCTCTGTTGTTCTCAAGTATCTTACTGTTAAGGTTCGTTTATTTCAAAATGTCAATTTCTTGTTTGTTTTGCTTTGTTTTAAATTTTGTGTTTTTTTTGTGATTAATTGTTTAGTGTTTTATGTTTAGGTTTTGGAGCTTGTTGGGAATGTTGCTAGATGATAGATGACCATGGAATGGATTTCTGGGTCAAGAAGGTGCCACCATCTACTCTATGAAATTTCTGAATCAAATTACAAATAGATTGCTTTTGTTATTGGTCTGATATAACCTTGAAAAGCAGATGATGAGATAAGTTTTTTGTCCGTAAACACCATCTTCCTATGCATTTAGGTCTAAAAGGGTGAGTAGCTTTGAATCGAATAGAAAAAGACTAGGATATGTGGTGATTTGTTGGTGGTTGTAGCGGTAGCCTCTACAGTGGACATGGTTATAGTTAGAGAGGAGTGTTTACGACCCAAAATTAGATGAAACACCATATGGAGAAGTAGGCAGGAATAGCTTAAATGATATCTACATCAACTTGCTTTTAGTGACAGTGAAGGAAATTGGACTTAGGAACATTTATGAAAGAATTAGTATAACTATAGTGATATTTTCATTATAAAATGAAATTGAGAGATCATAATGTACATTAATTAATAATTTAAAGATGTGGGTTGTAATTTGCCCTCAACTTTTTTAATTACGTGGAACTGGGTCTAAAATTAAATTTATGGCTAATTAGTCTTTAATTTTTCTATTTTTATTGGTGAATTAGATCAAAATATTGTTAAAAAATAAAATTTTAGTTTCTCATAATTGAAATAAAGGCTTAATAGATAAATTTACTCCAAATTTATAAAATTTTCTATTATACTCTTTTTTTTTGGTTAATTCTATCATAATTTAAACTTTTAGTTGCAATTCCATCCCAAATTATAATTGTAAAAAAGAATTTATTAATTAAAAAGTTAAATTAATTCTTAAAGTTATATATTATATTGTCAATTTAATCTTTAAATTTTAATTCAAGTTCATTGAATCTTTTAATATTATAAATTTAATTAATTGAATAATTAATTTGATTATTAATATTTTATTAAATTTATAAAGTTGAATCACTTTATTAATTTCTATTGAAATTTAAAAAATTAAATTAATAATATGGTATTATTATTGTTATTATTTTCAATTTATTTTTAGGATATAACTGCAGCTAAATTTATTTATTATTAATATAAAAATTGAAACAATTAACCTAAAAAAAAAAAAAAAAAAAGAGTAAATGATGTAACCAAAGAAAAAACAAATTTGAGCTTCCGCCTCACTCTCTTTGAAATCCTCTTGCGCTCTCACATCCTTTGACCTCCTATTCATTTCCCGCCTTATTAAAAACATCATCCCCATTTCTCTTCTCTCTAAACCCTAATCTCTCTCTCTTTCTCTCTATCCATGAAGAAAAGAACTCACTCCCTTCCCAGAACCGAGCCTTATCTTAAATTTCTCAAGCCAGGCGCGTTAGCTCAACTCAGAGACTCGCGAATCAGCGCCAGATCCCACAGACTCAACTCGCTCCCTCCGATTCCTCCCCACCTATCCTCTTCGTCTGATACCTTCCAACCTCGTATCAACACCATGGATGACTTCCCTTGCTTTTCCGGTAGGATCTATGGCCCCAGATGTCCTCAAAGGAAGAAACTCGTTGCTGCTAAATCGGTGATATTTCTGAGCTCGAGACAGTCTAGTCCAGTGTCAGATTCACCAGATCCAATAATTAACTTGTTGAACAGTGATAATGTTGTTGTTGCTCATTGATACAAACCAGTTTTTGTAGATTATTCTGTTCTCTTTGTAGTTAAAGAGTAGTTGTTTTTCATGGTTCTTTGAGGAATTATCAGGAAAATTATCTTAAATTAGAACTGAAATCAATTATGAAATTAAATAAACTTTCCATTTTAGATTAATTGTTTGATTTTGACCATGTTAATGCTGTTTGTTGACTATTTGATAGTTCAGTCCAAAATTTTCTTTGTTAATTGATTAATTTACTTGCAAATTCATTCATAGTTGATAGTTATAAGTGCTTAATCTGCAATTAATCTTCCAATTGATTGTGCTATTAGCTATACCATTTCAATGACTTCAATTACTTCTTTAGTGTTGCTCAACTTAGATATGGAAATTTCAATTCCATTTTGTTATGATCATCATTGTATTAATTTGTCTTGAGCTAAATACAGGCATACGTTTATGATTGTATGGTTCTTTACATCTGTTCATAGTGTTAGATTTATTTTTTGCAATAAGTGTGCACGTAAACAAGAATGCTTAATTGGGAGATTCTCTTAATAGTGACTCATTTTATTAATTGTCATCTTTGATTAAAAAGTAATTAGTGTTTATTAACTTAATTAAACTTGTAATTGGCATAGTTTTGAGTAGTTTGATTTATTCTGTGGTGTAGTTGTGGCAGTAATTTTGATTATTGATATTGGTGAATTCAAGTCATAGAATGACAAATTGTTCCAAGTAACTTTCTTAAGATTTCAATTTCTTGCTCTTAGACTCTATATATATCATTTTATGAGTATCTTTGATTATCCCAGAAATCAGTTGTTTAAATTGCAAAGTAGCGAAAGACAAGCAACAAGAAGGTATGTTCCTTGATGCAGCATGATATGGTGTGGATCTTGAATTAAGAGGCTACATGGTTTTCCAAGTACTTTATCATATAAGGGCAGGACTTACCTTTGAAGAATTTTAGATGCAGCAACGCAGGTCAGATATATTCTGTAAATTACATTATCTCAATTCTCAAGAACGTTTCAAATAGTTTGTTTGGATAAGACTACATAGCCAACTAATAAGCAAAATTCACTGGTAGTTCTATTCAAAATAATACAATATACTAGTTTTAATGGGGTACATGTTTGCATCAAACTAGAACTTCATTTCTGGTGCTTTTAGAATGATGATACAGCATGAAGTTAAGAGATGTCGATGCAGTTCAGTTCAGATATTGTGCCCTTAACCTTATTACATTTCAAAGCACACTCTTACTTAATCTTCTTGTTCTTTTACTTTGTTTAAGATTATTTTGGCTCTTATATTCTTTTATTTGTAGCATAATTTTAGATTTAATTTGTACTCTTGATGGGTGAATCTCTGTGCTCTTTTTCCCCATACATTTACATATAAATCATGGTAGAAGCAATGAGAAGCTTTAGTTTTTCACACCAAGTACTGAAGAAAGTCACTGCACTTCAATATAGCTGAAGACTTTCCATTGTCAACTCAGTAATATGAAGTTTGCTAATGCATGGCTCGAGGCATTTGAGTTTAAAATACTTTCCTAATTCCTACAACTCTATTTAGTTCCCACCCAAAATTTACTGCAGGAAATAAAAATTCAAATCTATGAATTGATTGTTCCCCATGAGATACAGTGTAAGCAAAACATTTTGGATGAAAAATAGTTTCATTATTTTAAGACAATGTGGCACCTATATTCTTCTACATTATAAATTCCATTCTCAGTCTACCATGGCAGCTGTAGACCTTCTGATTTAAAGGTTTTCATAGAAATATATCAATAAATGAACTTCAGCTGATACTGACTTTGCTCTAGATTGAGTAAGGTTCACAAGTGTATTCTCTAAAATCTAGGGCTCTTGTTTCGAACAACACTTGCATCTAAAGATAATAAACTTCTGAAAATAAACTCTGCAAGATCAAAACAATCAATTCTTTTATTGAAAAGCTAGAACTCAATTCTTTTTTTTCCCCAGATAAGCAACTAATGTCAATTATTTCTATTATCAATATATTATTATGATCCAATAAAATTTTAGGATAAATTACTTTTTGATCCTTGAAATTTAATTTAATTAACACTTTTATACTTGCTTATTGAAAAATTAACTGGTTAATTTCTATATTTTGATTCCGTTAAATATTATAGCCTTTCCTTTTTTCTTTATTTTTTCGTTAAATTTTAGTAAAAATAACCAAAATATCTCTTGCTCTTTCATTGCCCGATTTTTATTTTTTGAATAAATTACTTTTTAATTCCTAAAATTTGATCTGGTTAATACTTATTGACTCTACTTTTTAAATTTAATTAAAATAAAAAATATATATCAATATTTTTTTATGAAAAATTTATACATATTTTTTATTTTTATATTTAATTTAAAATTAAAATAAATAAAATTATTTTTTATTTAATTACAATAATTATTTTTATTTAATTATTTAATTTATTTTTTTTTTGTATATTTAATCTAAAATAAAAATAAATAAAATACTTTTTATTTAATTAAGATAATTATTTTTATTTAATTATTCAATTTATTTTTATATTTAATTAAAAATTAAAATAAATAACATTACTTTCATTTATTGAAAATTACTTTTTGTATATTAATTTAAAATAATTATTTTTTATATATTTAATTAAAATAATTATTTTTTGAGTATTTTTAATTAAAACTAAAATAATTTTTTTAGTATATTTAATAATTAAGTTTTTCTTACTTTTTCTCTTATTTTTTTTTATATAAATACAATGTTCTTTTTAAATTTTAATTAGATATACACAAAATAATTATTTGATTAAGTATACAAAAATAATTATTTTAATTAAACATACAAAAAGTAAATTTTAATAGATGAAAATAATTTTATTTATTTTAATTTTAAATGAAATATAAAAATAAATTAAATTAAATAATTAAATAAAAATAATATTTTTAATTAAAATTATTTATTTTAATTTTAATTAAATAAATTAAATATTGATTAAATGAAAAGGCCAAAAAAAAAAAAAAAAAGGAAGAAGAAGCAAAAAAAAAAATAAAATAAAATAAAATCTAGGCAATAAAGTAGAGGGACATTTTGAACATTTTTCTTTTAAATTAAATAAAAGTGAAAAAATTATACAGAAAAATTAAAGTGTTTAGCGGAATCAAATTAAACTAACTAGTTTATTTTTAAAAATAAAGATGCAAGTAGGTCAAAACTCAAGAACTAAAAGTAACTTACCCAAAATTTTATATGCTATTTCATATATGAAATCCAATACTGTACAATGTTTTTTCATTTTTGAGGATTGTATATAGTTGTTAAGTTTGAAAAAGAATGACAAGAATGTGTATTAGACTCAAATTTATAGTTTTTAATAATTAACACTGAATTAAAGAATGAAAAAAAAAAAATTAAAGCCATCAAAAACTCTAAACAAAAAGTTAATTTATTGATAGATTCAAATCCTCATTGCAAATACGATTGTTGATGGTGTTTTAAGAAAAAAAAAAAAGAGCAGCATATATCTAATTTTGTTTCCTAAAGCAAAAAGATTATCTTCGGCATTTCGGCATTGATCATAATTAATGAATATGTAATTATGAATTGTCTTAGACTCTTGGACTTGTTAACGAATTTAGAATAATTTTTCATTTTGAAGAGGTTAAAATTTCAAAAATAGCTAAAACATCATCCTAGCATTCTCCATAGATACTCATATTCAGGTTATGACCATAATTGAGTGAGAAGTAGCTTGAGAGCAATTTGAACTTCTAAGATTATAAGGGAAAAAATTTCTAAAAGTTAAGAAGAAAATATAACCAAGGATCTTGGACCACATCATAAATAAAAATTTCTCTCATTTGTGAATTTCTTATTCTTAACATCGATTAATGATTTGTCTTTAATCGGATTAAGAAGATGAGATTAGAAAAATAAATTTAATATAGTATATAAAAATTAACCATAATTTTCACCTAATGCTAAATAAAAAATAATCATAGAACCCTGTTCAATAAGTAGAACGTATTTGCTGTTCGCTCTCAGGTTGGGTAGTAAGGATCAGAGAAAGATAATTACTCATTTTTAAAATCAGCATTCTTAAAACCAAAGAGTAGACAAAAAAAGGGGGGGACTCTCCGTTCCTGATTTTCCTGTAGCTGGAACCTCCGGAACCACAAGAATCTTTAGTTAGAATGAAATTTCAACTCAGCACCTTTTGAGATTTTGAGAAGAGTTGCTCTTTGGAGAGCATAGTACGATGAAAGTTGTAAGCTGTGTTATGTTGAGAAGAAGATGTAGATTTGGCGATAAGTTTCAACTTCTACAAATTATGTTTCTTATTTTTTCTTTTATTTCCTTTTTTTTTTCTTATTCTTACTTTGTTAATCTGGAGCGAAGTAATTATGAATTGGCTGTGTTTTAATTTTTTTCTTCAAATTTTTGTTATTAAATGACTCTACTATCATTACTACAAGTAGTAAGAATTAGGGTATTTTTTTTGAATTAAAAAAAAAATTCAAGAAATATGTCATGTATAAAATTAATTTTTAGGGATTAAGTTAAAAATAAGTAATAAACCTATCATTGGTGTCAATGACTTTGATATGTATTCTAAACGTTTTGACTGCTCCATATATAAAATAAAATAAAATAAAATAAATGGTGGGAATTTGAAGTATTAGAAATAGATTTTCTCAAACTATGAGCCCTTGCATGGCATCATTGAGAAATTTTGACCTTATTATAGCCATTAGGAAAATTTTAGAAAATAGTAGTTATAGCCATTTGATCATAAATCTTATTTGCCTTCTGAAAAACATTATGGCAATTAGTAAACATAATATAGTATTATCTCTAAGTATACTCTGATTTTAACTCAAAAATAGAAGGAACAAGAATTTGATTCCAACCTGTCTAGGGTTAATATAAACTGGGGGAGAAAAAAATCAAAATACACCATAAACTATCATCAGGAGTTTTTAGTTCTTACTATCAACCTAAATGATTCTCTATTTTTTTTAGCGGTTGGTGAATTTAATCTCTAACTTTCTTAGCTGGATTATAAATGTTGAATTCACCCAATCCCTTCTACCACTGCCAAAAATAACGTGCTTAATCAAAACCCTTTAAACAAATAACACAAGTTCAGTTGCTCAATATGTGCATTTTTTTTTTTTAAAACAAGTGCATGAAGCAATAAAGTAACATTACTCGCTTTTCAGGGGAAAAAAAACTAGGACACATTGACGAAAATATAACAACTAAGCTTTGTTGATCTTCTTTTGAAAAAGGCACATGAAACGAACTTAATGATATGCAGTCCATAGATACTTTCCTGGACATGGTCTACAGAGTATATAACTGCTCATATCCATTTTTAAGTGATGACAAGTCTCTTGATAGATAGGACGAAGTCATGAGGCATGTCGAGTTAAAGCTTAAAAATCATCCGTAGACTTCTCGTATGAAAGAGCTTAGCTTAGTGGGTGGAGAGCGTCAAGTTCACTTATGGTCATAGAATTCACCATCGAATTTCAGTAATGTAACTGAATTTCAATTTGAATCAATAAAATTACATAACTTCAATTTTGTTGCAATAAGGGCACTATTATTAAATTTTTACATGGATATTTCTAGCCAATTTTTTAAAAGTGGATGACCAATTTGAAAACCCTAATAGTTCAACTCAACTCAACTAAACATTGGTCCTAAATTAGTTGGGTTTGACTATATGGATTATTCTTTTTCATTCCAAGTGCTCATAAACTATATCCGCAAAAAGATTTAGAACAACTAAATCATCCTCAATTGCTCTCCCGCAAATAAGTTCAAGTCTATGTCTACCTTTCTTCCTATTATCTAAATTAAAATGGTCTACTCTGATAACAGATGCATCGTTAGGCATACAACTCATATGGCCAAACCATCTCAACCTATTTTATTTAAATTTATCCTCAGTGCTAGCTACTCTAACTTTTTCTCTAATACATTCATTTGGAATGTGATCCATTATAGTATGTCAACATATCCATCTCAACATTTTCATTTTAGTAATAAATATCTTAGATATATGTTGCCCTTTCATTACCCAACCATCGCTACTATACATCATAGTAGGTTTTATTGTTATACAGTAGAACTTACCTTTCAACTTAAGTGAAATTTTACGGTCACATATAACTTCTGTGACCAGCCTCCATTTCAACCATCCAACTTCTATCCATGGTTAACATCCTCTTCATATCCTTAATCTCTTTGGAGGATTGGGCCTAGATATTTAAAATGAGTGCTTTGGGACAATGCCACTCCATCCAAGCTAACTCCCTCATTATCCCCACTTCAGTTTTTACTAAACTTGCAATGCATATATTTTGTCTTAGTTCTACTTAACTTGAAACTCTTGGACTCCATAGTACTCATCCACACCTCTAACTTCCTATTAGCTCCTTCTTGTGTCTCATTTACTAGTATAATGTCATATGCAAACATTATACACCATGAGATTTCCTTTTGTATATTCTTTGTTAATTCATCCATAACTAAAGCGAATAGGTAAGGGCTCAACGCAGACTCTTTATGTAACTCAACTGATATAGGAAAGTCTATTGAGTCTCCTCCAACTGTGCGCACACTAATCATCGCTCCGTCATATATGTCCTTTAAAACTTATATGTACCTAGTCGATATCCCCTTACGTTCTAACACCCATCATAAAACTTCTTTAGGAACTCTGTTATGAGTCTTCTCCAAGTCAATGAAAACTATATGTAAGTTTTTTCTCGCATCTCTATATTTTTCCATCAGGCTTCTAATGAGAAAGATTGCTTCCATTGTTGATCGACCTAGCATAAACCCGAATTGGTTGGCGGCCATGTAAGCGATGTTTTATAACCCTTTCCCATAACTTCAAAGTATGACTCATGCGCTTAATTCCTCTTGTAGTTTGAACAGCTCTAAATATCTCTCTTGTTTTTTAAAATGGGTACTAAAAAGCTCCTCCTCCATTCATTTGACATTTTATTTAAAGTTAGGATTTTGTTAAACAATCAAATCAGCTAAGCTACTCCTACATCATTTAGACACTTTCATACTTTAATAGGTATTTCATCGGGGCTCCATGCTTTCCCAAATTTCATACTTTTCAAAGCCTCATTAACCTCCGAAATTCTAATCCTTCTAATGAATGTCATATTCTTCTCTATAGTCATGTGGTTTATGTCGAACATGTTACCACCTTGGTCATCATTGAGAAGTTCATCAAAGTAACTAATCCACCTCTCTTTAATGTCCTCATATTTAACTAAAACTTTTCCTTCTTTATCCTTGATAACCTTATCTGATTGAGATCTCAACATTTCCTTTCTCTCGTTCTTGCTAACCTATAGATATCCTTTTCAGCCTCTTCCGTTCCCAGCTTCTCATACATCTTCTCAAAGGTCTGCACTCTTGCTTGGCTCATGGCCTTTTTTGCCTCTTTTTTCACTTTCTTGTATTATTTATAAGCCTCTCTATTATCACATTTTGGTAGTCTTTTGCACCATTTTTCTTTTACACTTCACTGCTTTTTGCACTTCCCACTACCTCTTCTTTGAGGGTGGGCCATGTCCTTTAGACTCTCCCAAAACTTTTCTAGCTATTTTCCTAAACCTTGAAGCCATGTTTATCCACATAGAATTAGCCTTCGTGTCCAATTTCCATGCTTCCTCATTGAGGAGTTCATTCTTAAACATCAGTTGCTTCCCGCTTTTAGTTCCCACCGCTTTATTCTAGATATCGTACTTCTTATACACCTCATTGTCCTTCTCCTGATTTTGATATCCATAACTACCAACCTATGTCGAGTTGTATAATCTCTCCCGGAATCACTTTGCAATCTTTATATATGGCTCGATTTTTCATTCTTATGAAAACTGCATTAGAAAAATTTTACTTTGTTATCACATCAATAATATGATCAGAATCCTACCAAAATATAGAAATAATGATTTTATTGAATCAAAGTTAAAATTGAGTGATTTTACTGATATATATTAAAGTTTATTGGCCATACTCACATCACTAATAAGTTCAATAACAGTAAAACTATGCTTGGTAGTAAATGCATCAAGTAATTGGTGTTAGTTTCTGAATAAAAAGTAAGCCAAAGGTTTTATAGCACAGAGAGATCAAGGATTTGGGGCATTCTAAATCCTGGAAACATGCATTGACCTTGGGTTAGAGAAAAATGATTCTTAGTCAAAGTATGATCATAATCACATTACAAAAAACATGATGAGGTGAAGTACTAGTGCATTATATCCCAATCAGAAGGCACAAAATGAGGATGAGTTGCTTTGACAAAAACTTGTCTCCATCTTTGGCAAAATTGGCAAATGCAGTCATCTCCATACTCTTTTAGGATATGATCCATAACTTGCTTTCAATGCGGTCCATGTCCTAGCAGAGGCAATTATGAATTATTTTTAGCCAGAGTACTTCCATCATGTCTAGGATAATTTAGGCTAACTGTTTCCTTTGGTGGAGCTCTTTCACTATTATCATCAGTATTTCCATCAGAAGTTTCATTTTCATCTCCTTGTAAATAGTAGCAAAGACAAGTGCTTGTTGATTAATAAAGACACTTGTATCTATAACTACTACTGTGAAATAGTCTTGATCTTCTTTTACACCAGTTGCCTCTGCTTCAGTTGTTTGGGAGCCATCTAGAGTATCAATTTTAGACCTATTCTCAAAGGCAGATCTAACAATGGTAACAACATCATTCATCTGCTTGTTATTTGGAATGATATTACTGGTAGAATGTTTTGAAGACAACCCTCTCTTCTTCTCAAATTGTCTTCTCTCAACAGGACTCATGCCAACACGGCTTGTTCTACAGTAAGCAAAATTATTGAGTGATCATCTGCAGTAAGCAAGATTATTCTGACTAAAAGGTTAAATTTCCTATAGAACATATACAGCTAACTAGCAACACCATAATGTAAAATGGCTACATAGATAACAAGCAATGATATTACTTAACTTTCACTTTTTCCTCAACAAAATGTACTTGCAACTTACGAGGAACTGAATATTTTATGTGGTTGTTCAATAGGAAAATCATAGTTTAACAAGAACTTAACCAGGTATGTAGCATATTATTGCTATCAAGATATAAATTAAGTATTTATTGAAGGAAAATTACAATTTTCATATTTGACATACTAATTCATTAAACTTATAAATTGGGCAATGATAATTTTTTAAATGGACTTCTAAGACTTAAATTGTAAATTGAATAAATTAAAACAAAGATTTAAAAAGTAAATTCTAAAATAATTTTGTACAAAAAGAAATATTTTTATATAAATGAACGAGCTGACAACTCTTTTTTATGGAAAATTGATGCAAGAAAATGACCAACAAGAGTGGCATTACCCTCATTGGCCTACAAATGAACTGATGACTTAAATAAAAGGTTAAAAGAAAGAAAACATATCTAAGGATTCAATAACTCATTTTTGCATCTGCATCTTGTATACCTGGTAGACAGGTATAGGCATACCTCTTCTCTCTCTCATATACACAAGAGAGTTATGTTGTTACATCTCCTCTCACACTCTTTTATTGTTTTTTTTTTAACTTATGACTAATGTCTGTTGCTAAATGGATGTCTTAGGTCTGGTTCCCCACATTTCATTTTGAGAAAGATAGAACTTCAGAAAGGAAACATATGCCCTATTAAAAGAGCATGCATGCTAAGTAAAAGTGGCTCCATACTATAGGGCTTAGGTCATACAGATTCGAGGAAAAAAAAATTAGAGTTGGTTCTTTTAGTTATTTTACTAAGGGTTGTTAGAAAAGGTTATGGCGAGGGAAAGAGAAGAAGGGGAAAGAAAAGGTTACAGTGAGGAAAAGAGAAGACGAGAGCGCCTATATATTGGAAAGAGAAAGAAAAATCCGATAAATGGGTGGTCTTCTTTGGCTGTAGAGCAGCAAATAAGGTCAGCCTTATTTACAGATATACAGTCACAAAATATTGGGCTTCTCACACTCTTTCTTGTGTTTTTACTTGTGACTAATGGCTATTGCTAAATAGGTGTCTAAAACTGTATCAATCTTTATACATATGGCATATTCGTAGATACACTTTGAAACAAGTGTACCATGACACCGTCACATCCTAATACAATCAGAAAAAGCCCATAATATTACCAACCAAAATTCATATACTTCATACTTATCAGCTAATCTATTATGCATCAATTGACTGTCAAAACCACGCTTTTTCAAACTTAATCCATGGGTTTTCTTTCTTTGCCCCTGCACATGGAGTTAGGCAACTTATGCAGAATACTATTTTTCTCATAAAAGTATAAGTCTACCTTGCTAACTCCATAGTACTTTTTACACCACATAAATAACTTGTTTGAAAACTCAAATTTTACAAGAATTCAATTCAAATGAATTCTATTTTACCAATTTTCATTTTCAAAAGCAGATGTTTTGTAGGATTCAATTCTTTTTTAGTATTTTGAAAAAGAAATGAATTAAGTAAATAGAAATTATGTCATTTTACAAAAAAATAATTTAATTAAGACTTAGTTTATGATCAAATTACATATATATATATATA